>CABFPE010000093.1:794148-805986 GCA_900660155.1 Hofstenia miamia
TATATATATGTGTGTATATAAATGATTTGTCTAATTTTTATCTTTCTTTTAAATAAAAATATCGCATTCTAACAGTTTAATTTTTCATTGGAATTGTTCATATAACCAAAACATTTTAAGCATCTTTTTACACACAACACATATAATGTTTTGCTATAGTGAAAAATATTGATTACTGCCACAGAAATCAACAGTGTGTACTGTGATTGAAAGCTCACATGAAACATCACCTTTGATATGTTTAAAATGTGCAATCGAAACCAAGGCTAATGTTCGCATTCGTTTCCATCAACTTGATAAAAACAACAGCAAAATACATAGGAATGCTCATAATAGTCTTGGTTACGATTCGTAAATTACCCGGGAAGTTTGGGTCTTGAGGAAGGATGCTGGGTCTTTGGTGGAAATGTATCACCTATATTTACTTATTGTGTACATTGCAATAGTAAATAAAACATATCATTTGATTTTTGCAGTGGCTACATAGTATTGTACANTGTAATAGAAGGCCACCCTAGCGAGGAGGTTTAAAAATAAAAGGCCACTCTGTAATTGAAAGCCCAACTTTTTTATTGAATGACTTTATCAGAGCTTCACGTCCCAACTCCAGGGCATCATCAGGGCGTGAGGCTACACAAATTGGTTTTGAACTAACTCATAGTTTTGAAACACACTTTTGTGAAGTTTCTAGTAATGTTTTCGTGTTTTTAAAATATTTTTTTATAATTTTTTGCTGTTTAAATATATTTTTCGCATCAATAGAACACTAATTTTCTATAATTTCCATATTCTATAATTTACAAATAGTGTAGTGTAGCGCGTAATTGCACCTGCTGATAAAGACACAAAAAAACTGGTTGGAATGAAGTAATGCATTCGAATTTACTTTTTTTTGTAGACAGGCAGGATGTGTCTGCATATTTGTTTTTCACTGTATATATATATGTATATATATATATATATATATATATATATATGTGTGTATATAAATGATTTGTCTAATTTTTATCTTTCTTTTAANTGGAAATGTATCACCTATATTTACTTATTGTGTACATTGCAATAGTAAATAAAACATATCATTTGATTTTTGCAGTGGCTACATAGTATTGTACAACTTTAAAATTTGCATTTTCAAGATTTCTAAATCAATTCATGTCAATTGTGAAATCAATTGATTTGAAAATCCATATCAAATCAAATCCAGTCAATTCATTTGATATCAACATTTTGATATTAATTCAAACCAATATCAACGGCAACCCCCTAGCCATGATTGGTTAAACATCATGGTAAGGCTGCTATTACATTTTTAATACAGCTTTCTGTGCCTTGATTTTATGTATGTATTACCATGATTATTACAAACTACTTTGAAACTACCAAAGAGTGAGCAAACGTGTTGCTAGGTTTTAACAACAGCCCCTGTGATTATTTCAGTTAATTTCAGGTAGGCCCAGTGCTCTTTAAAATTAAACTATATTTCAGAGCATGCTACGTTGAGAATTAGCGTTGTAATCATTTGAGATGGACCGATTTTTTCACTGATTCGATGACACAATCTAAACCACTTGTTAACTTTTTCGACCCTGTTTGGATTTACAAGTTTCTCCTTACTTTGGAGGGATCGCTCATCAGTTTTGTGAAATTCAATCTAATTTTGGCTATTTTAATACATTTAAGATATGTTGAAAATAATTTTTATTTCCTTATGTTTACATTAAATTTCCATTCCATAAAGAGATTTCTGATTTCACACTATCTACAAAATATGTAACTCTGCCTGTATGTAATCCGACCTTCTAGTTTCGTTAAATGAAGTCTTCATTGAGTTTAAGAAACGTCAACAATGAGTTTCTTAAACTTAAAATTCATATTTTTTAATAATGAATTTTAGCAAGAGTTCCTGGACCAGTTGAAATTTCTGTGGTGGAAGTGAAATCGTCAACAAAAGCAGTACTTCGTTGGAATGACGTCCAAGCTAATCCGCAAGTCAAGAAATTCAAAATTTATGTATATGCGGTCAAGCCGTTCAAATCCTTTTCCAATCGTTCTGCAGTTTTCAATTATGTCACTCTTTTTGGTATGGTTTTAGTGTACATAGTTTACCTTTGAAAATCTTTTTTTTCTTCGCAGTTTCTGTGCGTGCATGTTATAACGATGACCATTGCAGTCAAATAGTGCACTCGTCTCCGTGTTATATACAAAATATGTACCATGGTTAAATGAATTTTACTACAAATTGAATGAGATGCGTAAAGGTTGGTTGTGAGACAAACTAGGTATTTTATCCATTTTTCGTAGCTTTAAATAAATTCGTTTTTTTGGCACTTGTGATGCTTGTGTGAATATAACGGGGCATTCAATGGGCTAATATTTTGCGTATCTTTGTCCGAAAGATAAATGAACAATGCTATATGTTATTGTGCTTTAATATACAGAGTTTCAACCCCATACCCGTTTATTATACATTTAGACTTTTTATCAACTTTTCTAGTATAGAAAATTGGTGGAGTTAGTGTTTTAAATGTCAACTAAGTATTAATTTGATGCTTGGTTCTAATCAGAGATTGGAGTGAGGCAGGTGGAGCACCTTGGGGCGGGGTGGGTCGCTTTGGGTATGTGGCAACATTTTCCTCAAGTGAGCACCCATGAGGCTAAGGTGGGGCAATAACGCTCGTGAGTTGAGAAAACTGAACCAAAAAATTGTCAATTTTAGAGGTTGTGAAAGAAATTTTCTTACATTAAAGTTCCCTTTTGGATAAAATTTTGATTTTCGAGGAAATTTAGTCTCATTTTGAAAAACTAATTGTATTGTTTAATAATTTTTGTATTCGTTATATATGTGAAAAATTCCGATTATTTGAAGATTATTTCGTAAAATATAATTGTTTCATAAAGCATTACGAGTTATTCGGTGTCATATTTACCTTCGAATCCTGCTCAGCAGTGACGCTTTCTTGGTTTTGGAGAATATTTAGTTTAATATTTTGATGTTTTAGAGTGCTTTGTGTAAGTACCTGTTACGTTCTAAATGGTTCTTTGACTTAACAGTTTCGTTTATGTGCAAATGCTAAATAATTAGTATGGCTTGGATTTCGTGTCAAATCTCTATTGATCGCTTTGCTAACTTCCACACCAAAAATATTATTTTTTATATAATTTGTATAAATTTTTGTCTGGCTTGCTATTGAAAACTTTCTACCTATTTATACGCGTTTAATGGTTTTTTAATTTTTCCTGCGCTATTGATAAACTGTTTTTCTTAATTGGTTTACACCCAGCGCAAACAGTTGACATGAAAATCCCTGCTATCAAAGCTTGTAAGTCTATTGAAATGGGTTCCTGATATGCGTGTAATTTAGAATTGCATCCTGGTGTCGAATATAAAGTTGTTGTTGTCGCAATCAACGATCAAGGCCCCGGAGAATTCGCCCCAAACGTCACTTTTCATACATACGAAGCCAGTAAGTTTTTCAGAACATTCAATATCTATTTTTATTTCGGCCTAACAATGTTTTTTAAGTAAAACATATTTAATTATAATCCAGAGTTCATTGGATTGCAAGCAAGGTTTGCAAAAGTGTATTTTTTTACAAAAAAAAACATTTAAAAAAACGTTTTTTGCTTTTAGACAGAACCAGCTCAATGTACGAAAATTTTACTAAAAACACATAGTAGCAAAGATTAAATTAATATTTTTTGATTCATACCCGTAAACAAAACGTAAGTTTTAAGTATGAATGGAAGAAACTCAAAAATGTTCTCAAACATTCTTATATACATTTGGAAAAAACATTTAAAAAAGCACTGCAAAAAACAGTTGTTTTAAACATGCCAACCCTGATTGCCAGACTTTCGATTGATACGAAGATGTTTAATGGTTTGTTTCTCAGGAATGGAATATGAAATTCTCAATTCATTTGAGTGTAATCGATTGAATTTTGTAATAAGCGCTGGTCAATTTTCTCATTCCGGCTTTGTTGTGCTTGTAGTCGACGTCACCTGTTGAGACATTTACATTGTATTCTTTATAATTAATCTATACTCGCCATTTGTTCGCATACTATTTTATTTATATTATTTAAAGGGTGTTTCTCTCAGTAGACGCTTTATTGGAAATCAATGCTTTTCTCATACTATAGATTCACTTGAAACAAAAGAAGTGGTGTTGGTCCAATGGCTGCATTATTATCAACAATATAATTTTTGGTATTTCAGAAACATTGTGATCTAAATTAAAATTCAGTTTTGGGATCGTACTAAAAGTTATTGTGTGATTTCTAAATTAATTTGGAGAATTCAATTAAAGATTCTAGCATGATTGTCATAGCAAGTGATTTTACATTTTAACTGAGTTTTTCTAATCTAAATCCTATGTGCAATTTCAAAACTTTCCATACATTTCGAAATCCATTTTCCGGCTAATCCACGTAAACTTCTCTATATTTAAAAGTTTTATTTATTTATAGCAATGTTTGCGAAGCATGTGTTCGTTTTTCGTGCGATTTCATACTAGGGGTATACAATGGTGGAGAAAAATCTTTGCGCCAAAATATTTAATAAAATAATGCCAAAATGTTTATATCTTTGGTTTGGGATGTAGTTTTTGGATGAAACTACTCAGGAATGTTACGAGGCAATTCTATTATCCTTTTCACAATAAGATTAGTAATTCACCTAGGCAACCATGCACAAAACTTGTTTATTGCAGATGTGCTTGGTCATGCGATAGTTAGCATTTAGATTGAAAAATTAAGATTGAAGTTATGCTGTTCTTTTTTATATGCACATGTTTATATTAACCTAAGTCTTCAATTATAGTGATATTAATGCAATAAAGGGGAATAATGTTAAAAAATTTAAAAAGTATAACCCATGCCTGTTAACAGGACCATTGAAATTTCCTTACCATGTAGAACTAATAATTTTGAAACGGGTTAAAGTCGAGGACAAAGGTCAAGTTTGATTAAATGGTTATTAGTTTTTAAAACTATCAGCATAACCTATGACATAAGTTAAGGAAACCTTAATGCAAATTTCCACTCGAAGTATTCAAAAACACTACATGTTACATTGATTTTGTGTAGTTTTTTTAGTTTTATGTACATGTGTGTTTGGATTGGTTTCACAACTAATGACTGTTTTTGCAATTTGAGCCTTTTTCCTAACCTTAAACTACCTAGCATCCTTTATAAAGGACAAGCCGTTTTTCCCCCATTTACAATTAATCTTCAAGTCTTAGGAAATTTTAAAATCGTGAGGCCTGGGCAACTCTATTAGGAGCCACGCTTTAATGCAATGTTGAAAACTTCTGTTAAAACATATTGCTGTGGCTGAAGTTGTTGAAAATATAAAAAATTTTCTTTCCATGTATTAACTTTTGAGCCCATGGAAGCGGCAAAGAACTTCGAGTGTTTCTTGATATGTGCAATGATATCCCAAACCCATTTAGGTGTGCCGTGCGCAAACTCAGAGGTCGCGGAATGAGAACGAAAAAGCAAGAGGAGACTCTCCTCTATCACGTTGTGCTTTCACATTGATCATAGATTTTACAATTTTTGAGCTGTAAGCGTTCAACATTTTTTACAATCATGAAAAATTTTCAAAAATCCCTGCAATGTACGTTTATATAGAGCGTTGAAATCGTATTAATCCCATGTTTTGAAGTAGTTTTAGCAGAAATTAATTTCCTCTGGCATTTCAAAGACCGCAGTTTGACATCGTTTCGTGCTTTTTAAAATTAACTCATTCTACCGACGGATGCAATGTCTGTCGCGCATTTCCGCGCAGACTGCTGCATAATTGAATTATTTCACGATGACACTCGATAATATTTGCACTGGTTTTTAATTTAAAATGCTTTTAGCTAGTTTACGAGTAAACCCTGTCAATTAAGTTTTTCAAATGGCCTATTTCTATAATATTTTAGCGAGTGTAAAATTTTATTTGTTGCAGTTTTTCAGAATCAGTTTTGCTCATCCGATAGTAAAACTTTAATCTTATGTCCCAGTGATAAACCCAATTTTCCAGTGTTGTGAAAATGAAAACCAAACTCCTGAAATATATGTTTTGCTTCAAAGAATCCAGCTTCTGATGCATAAATCGAACAATTTTCTTCCAAATTTTGTAGATTTCATCTAACAACTTTAATTTAGTCAATGTATGGGTCAAATTTAGGTAAAAAAAATTTTGTTAATTTTACAAACATTTAGTCATTGTTGGTCTCTTCTATAATTCCCATTTCAACGCACTTGCAATTATCAATGAAAGCAAACTAAATTGTTCCCTGATTGCGTGCTTCGTACAATTTTTCGATCTATTCTCAAGTTTTTGATTATGATAAACATATTTAGGCAAATTTAAGATTAACCAATTTTTTGTACAATGCATATGCTTTTTTACAAACTTAATTTTTAAAATCTCAATGGAAATTGTTAGTAGAGAAGACTGCGTTTTGTCGGTCCGTCAAAAGACTATTAAAGTAAATCCACTAAAGCATTTCCTTTGCATCCCATACACGCAAGTTTTCTTTTTCATTCCTTTCTATTTTGTTAATTTAAAATGCAAATGTTGTGATTTTTTAGTAGTCTAAAGGATGTATACCTTAAAAATAGCATTTTGCCTGTTAACTAGGGCTGGAAACTGGTCGACCCGACTCGCGGATCGTGTTGAAGTTGTTTTCTTTATATCGGGTCATGTTGGGTCATTCGTTAACATTGATATTAATTACTAATTACATGTATAGATTCTAACGCTACACTGAACTATTGAAAGTTGTATTACATGTAACTTTTTTGCCGCAAAACAAGTAATCCATAGCAAAAAAATTAATTTTACCACTAGTTATGTGTATAAACTTGTATATTTTTTGGTGACATGTTGTATTTTTCAAACCGAATCTCTATTGAAATGAACTAAGTTGCCTTGAATACTAGCTTCACTCTATAATCAGATTTTGCAGATTTTAGCCTCCTTCATCAAACTTTTTGTCATGTTAAGAGTAGAGAGTGACATCGGGTACCCGAAAAACCCGACCAGATTTCGGGGCAGGTTCGGGCATCAAACTTTCGGGTCGGGTTCGGGTACAAAGATTAGATTGATTATTAAAAAATTATTGATGTTGATGATTGCGTGATTGGAGAAAGATACACAACATCAAATTAAATTCAACGTTTCGGGGAGGGTCGGGGTAAATGTTTGCCTCATTGTCACTCTCTAGCTAAGAGGTCGATTTCTGTTTGAAATGCAAACTAGTTTCATAATTGATCAGTGGCTGATTTGGAGATACTAGATCGTTTTCTTACTTTTATATTATGTTCTACCACTTTACTAAATTCATTGTTAGTTTTAGTTTTTGAATTGGCCTTAGGCATATCAAATATTTTGGAAATTAGTAATTGGGTTGGGTCGGGAAGTTTATAATTACTTGAAGATGTTTTGATTATTTACACCAATCGCAATCGGAATGCGGTTATTCAAACGAACCATAATTTCTGCATTTCTGCACTGTACTTTGTTTTTAGTTAAAAGTTTTCTCTTATTTTTTACATTTTTGTTAATAGATACTTGTTCTAAATAAATTTTATCGAATTGACAAATTCTATCGGATGAGTAAAACTATCTTACAGTTATACGACAATATATTTCACAGGTTTTAAAAGTTTTTTTAATTTATCCGTTGCAATTAAGCACCCTATTTTTTAACAGACAGCTTTTATTAAAATCACCAAAAAAAATAATAACCTGCACACTTGTACTATTTTTCATAAAATTTCTTAAATATGACCCTATTGTTGCGATTTCCAATCAATCAATAATAGAGCAACGCCTCTGATCCTCGTTAGCCAATAAATATTTACAAAACACTCTCGTGTTACACATTCTCATAATGATTGAAACACGTAATTTCCCGCCGATAGCGTTTTGTTTTACAATCATTCAATTGGGTATTTAAATGTAAATGAGATAATGACTGTGTCTCTTATGTGATTTGTTGTTTAGATGTGAGGTTGTCAGCGTTTGATGGCTGACTAATTGGCGGATTGTCATTTCCAATTCATCATCCATTTGCTACAAACTGTCGATCATGATTTTCACTTACTTTCGTATTTGCCAAATTACTTTATTATATATTAGTGTTGGGTACTATGAGAAAATAGAAAATTTTTACCCAGCTATTTTTCTGTGATCCCTGTACAATTTTTCTAATTATTAGAAAATATGCGTAGGGTAATCTTAATTAACAGTTTGTGTGTTCAAATATGAGTGACTTCAGTGATAATTGTGTTAGCATTGAATATAGTTGACAAAATTGAGGGTGTGAATCAATATGCCTTTGCACAGTTTAAAGACTTTCATTGTTTTTGACAGGAGTGTTGTTGTATAGGTATTAAAGTACTAGAACCGGAATCGAAAGTGCTTATTATATGAGATCAGACAATATCAGTTGCTTTTAATCAGTTCTTCCCAATCACAGTAATTTGAGTGCCGTCGTTTTGTTTCGCATGGTTTAAGTAACATAAAGTTTCGCTTTTTAAGTTTTCTAGAGGCCAGTCGTCTTGATAAACTTTATTTTGTTCCGCGACTACGCTTAAAAGTGAACATGTTTCTGCCCATAGCGCTCCATTACCAGCATTAAGGAAAGTCTTCTCGACTGCACTAAGCTGTCCATCGTCTTTTGCGAAAAACGGGATAGCTCCTTAGACCGCATATCAATAACCTCATAAAATTGTGCTCGGCCACTATTGTAGATTATTAGTAATGTCTTAAATTATCAATGTCTCCATTGAAAAATTGGCTAATGTATATGAAACAGATAACTGAACAATATCTGATATGAAATAACAAAACATCTTAAGATGTCTTGCATTTAGAAGTCCACTTAAAACATTTATTCGTGGATATCCATTTTTTGTAATTAAGAACATTAATAAAGTACGAGTATGTAGTCAGTTTTAATGTGTCATGTATTGAACATATATCTAGACATATTCAAATACCAATTGCAATCATATATGTATATATGAGACTTTGTACTCAGCCCCATTATATATATATATATATATATATATATATAAGAAAAAAGCCCTTATAGAATATTTGCCCTCTTAGCACTTAATGACAGCAATTACATGGATGTCTCAAAGTGATATTTACGTTTAAAAGCAATTTTGTAAGATTATGAGTAATCAAGGTCATAGGGCATACTACTTAACAGGGATGTTGCAATAATGTATCAGAGACTCTGAATGTCAGTTTTTTTCTCTTTCTGGCATTCAGTACCACCGGGGCGTATTCAACTACGCATACCGATTATTTGACCGATTTTTGCTGAATGTAATCATTTAAGTTACTATAGGCGCTCTGAATATTATTCAATCAACACAATTTGGCAGCTAAATGCCCCCAACTACAGAAGGGGTTGATGTCTGTTCCAGAAGTTGTACTTTCTCTAACTCCAAGCCAACGTCCAGTGGCGGCGGAGCAATTGCCCCTCGCCTCGCTTCAAAAATTAAATTTTCAGGAATAAATACAACTTTTAAAGGAGGTGATATGCTCTCAGAGCTATCAAAATTGGCAGTGACATATACTGTAGTTATGTGCAGAATTTGTGCATAGTTCTTGTATTGCAATAAACGGAACAAAGAAATATGAAGTCAGAACAATTAGAAAATTTTTTTCTTTTATGTCAATTTCAATATCATTTTGAATATTTTATCTAACAATATCTGCATATTTTCTAAGAGCTCTATTGTGCTAGGCCTAAAGCGTTGTTTAAATTGCTTTATTGGTTAATATTGCAGTCGGTTACAGTTAGAACTACTACTGCTACGTACGGTTACAGTCGATTGTAGTTAATTATACTTTATTTTTAAATTGGTAGTATTACATGTATAATATTTTATTATTTTTACAATCAACTAAACGACCATTTGTTTTAAATTTCATTTGAATACTTAGAACCCAGTGCGCCTCCATCCAATGTCACCCTCAATTCATTTTCAACTAGCACAATCACAGTGTCTTGGTCTCCACCCCCAGTGCAAACATGGAATGGCGTTATTATTAGATACGTAATCGCTTACGCTCTTGTCGATAAATCTTATAAAAAATCTCAGCGAGAGGTGCACCGTAGTCTGCGGGAATTCAAGATCACTGGTAAATACACTCTCAGCGATTCTTAACATCAGTGTAAATTTAGGTTTAAAGACAGATTCCAAGTACAAAGTACAAATAGCTGCAGTTACGCAAAATGGCACCGGACCATATACCAAATGGTTATATTGCACTACATTGTTGGAAAACAAAGATGGTAATATTGAATGTTTTATTAATAAATGTGAATGAGAAATGGTAAGATAGAGGCATCATTCTTTACAAATGGTTCTTGGAATTATTCATGTTATTACATTGTGAAGTCAAATTTTCTTTTATATTTTTATTAAGGCCTCTTTGAAAACTCGATAAATTTACATATTATATAAAATAGCGATGTACCGGTATCCGGTAAAATGGATCCGGATATCCTGTATCCCGGTAAGATTTAACTTCCTTACTGACATTATAACTGATTTAAAAATAAAATTTTCGAAGAAAATACGCAAGTTGTCTGACATACCAGAACGTCTTTTATTTCATTTTCATGTATCCTGAATACTTCAAAGTATTTATGTATTTTCATTCGCAGGAGGTCGATATTAAGTGAAAAATAAGGTTGTTCTTCTGAGAATAATTTAATAATATGTTATCCGTAATCCGGCAATCAAATTATCCATAATTATCCAGTTTCCGGTATATTTAATTCACTGTTCAAATCCCATCCCTGTTATAAAATACCACTCGAAGATTCCACAGAAATTGAAGTTCCAATTTTTTTAAATTCATGTCGCATTGATGAAATTTACATCAAAGTATAAGACGTGTAAATACCCTGGTAAAGTTTTATCTTGATTCAAGTAGTTTGTTTGGAATATTGACTGATTGACATTCTTTTTGTATTTAATTTGATTGATTCGAAAGCCTTTGAGTTTTAATTTTTGAAGTTGACCAACTAAACATCTTAATCAGTTGAATTTCATTTTAAACTTGAAGTTTATTTCAAGAATACATCATTCTTCATATACGCAGAATGTATAACATTTTTATAATAAATCACTTTTCTTTTCCACACATTGAGAATAGCAAATGGAAAAATCATATAAAATTCATTGCATTCTGGTCTTTTCCAACGAAATCCTCTCAACATTTAAACTGATTTCGGGTGTGCTTTCAAAACATTCTTATGAAATTTTAATAATATAAATTAAGTTGTGTGGCTTTAAGCATTGTTAAATCTTTCAAATATTTAATGGAGCTTCTTAATTATTATATCTACTGCAATTTTGAAGAAATTTACAGATACATTGGGAAGTGCATTTAGAAAGTCAGAGTCCAAGTCGCCCGGAATTTAGCGAAATTATTCGCGGAGACACCTTTATGAAAATCTTTTGGGACCCACCCAAAAACTCGGATGAAGTAATGATACGCGCTTATCGAATAAGAATTAATAAGAACTATCCCGGTGGAGAGTATGTTGAGTTACCAAGTGATCAGACTTCGTATGAGGCAATTGGCTTGATGCCTAATCAAATTTATTCCATTGGACTTACCGCTGCCAATAAAGCTGGATTTTCACCAGAAATCCACGATTTAAAAGCCACTCTAGCAGCACCAAGTAAGTTTCTTTTTCTTCAGCGGCAAGTACCTGCATTTTGGCACATATAGTTGCAAGCATGCATTCACAGATGTAGAGTGTACATATTTGCATATATATATATATATATATATATATATATA
>CABFPE010000093.1:817422-845829 GCA_900660155.1 Hofstenia miamia
TAATGAATTCTGACAAGAAATGGAAATGTGTACCCAATTACAAAATTGTAATCAAAATAAAATCAGTAGGAGGCTAGCTTTCTATGTATTTCACTCGAATGTTCAATGATTGATATTTAATTAGACACAAAATTTCTAGATGAGTTTGAAAATTGCTTTGTGATAGGATAGGAATCGAAAAATTTTTCTTACCACATACTAAGAACACAAGTGGACCACCCAGTGGGCAACTGGTTGATGCAGTAGTATCGTCGCCATTTAAAGCAGGCGGTAGAAATTTGAATTTCATTTTTTCAATAGCATTTATCGAGCAAATGTTTTGATTGATTTCCTATGTTTCACATTATATTTAAAAATTAATTTAAATATAAAAATTTTATTATATATAAATATATATATATATATATATATATACGATAGGAATTTTCGTCAAAGTATATGCTAGCGTTTTGTATGATTTCTGTGGCTGTATAAAGGGGTTCACACCCAATCTTCCGTATATAACCTGATATGTGGTCTTTATTAACAAATGTATCAAAAATATTCGTTCAATTTTTTGAGGTCTCATATGGTGTTTTCGGATTTTTCAAAATCCCATAGTACTTAGCGCTCATTTTTATATATATATATATATATATAATCTCAAGTGTTATATGTTGAAACTCCCCATTAATTTTTGTTTTGTAGTCATGAGATTTAGTTATCAATATTTTTTGAAAAAATAATTTAAGGTTCTCTTACATATTGTATATTTTAGAGGACAATATCAGGCTTCACATCAACCTTTGAAGCATACGCTTCCTGATCTTTGGACTTCTCATCAAGATCCAATCGAGTTGAAGCAAATGAACGAGAAGCCCAACACAAACTCGCGTCCATCTAGTCCACCGGACATTCAAAAGGTTGAGCGGGTTTATCCTTTGCAAAATCAAGGTAGATTATTACACTTTCCGCTCATATATTTCTCAAATGACGGTGTACACTTTACTATTTTGCATGCCTAGATTATAACTACTAAATCACCAACATCATCTTCGAGGCCAATTCAATATTTTTTCATATGTAAACATTAACTGAGCGTTTGGATGTGTGTGTGCGCGCGCTATTAATGTAATTTAACGCTTAGGCGGTATGAATCATAACAGCCCTGTTTCCTGTATGCCAACTAACACTCGGCACACCGTCATGATGCATCCTGTGCGACCATACGTTCATGAACAATCGATGCCCACAAATGGTAGGTTCACCATTTGCATGCTACGCATTTTGCATGCTGTTGTGATGTGAAAATTAATTTGGAAATGAATTTTCGAAACTCAATTCAATTCGTGTAATGAAATCTTTTATGTTAGTGAAGGTGATGAATAGGCACATTTTATGCTTTATGCATTTTTTGTTTTACGCGTATACCGTACGATCTAATAATTAAATTAGTATGGTTTCTCGTATGCTCTGACCTATTTTAACAGCTTCCATTAACATAAAATCACATTTCAGAACACAGTATACAATGATAATGTTTTCCTCAACCATTTGAAGACGATTTATTCTTTAAAAGTCCTTGTACATGGTGAAAACTTCAGTTTCCAACTACCAAGAATTATAATTTTTTGGTTAGCTTGCACTCTGCAAAATCCTTTCTAAAAATATTGTCAAGAAAGATTTCTTCAAATAATGGTTTTTCGTGAACATCGTAATCAAATAAGGCCACGGCTAGACTAGAGATTGGTTAAAAAGTGATCTTTCACATTTGAAGGCATTGCACGACTAACCACCCGAGATAATTAACGATGTGACGATCACAAAGAAATCGAACGCGCACAATTTTTTTTGATCGTCACATCGCTAATTATCGCGGGTGGTTAGACGAGAAATTCTTTCAAATGTGACAAATCAGTTTTTAACCAATCGCAAGTCTAACCGTGGCCTAAGCATCGACTATATTTTCAACTGCATTCTATTCGAGGTATGCTATATAAGGTAGAAAACTTTTTGACCAAAGCTTTTTCGACTTTTTGAACTGTGTAGGAATGACGCAACTTATAGTAAGTGTTATTGCTATAGTAGCAACCAAAATTCATTATTTACATTCGAATCATCATGTTCTTTTATATGTTCAATGCATATATTTTCAGATTATAAAAGAATAATAAATGTCCTGGTTTTTTCTATCAATTTGATTTCTTAATTAACTATAGCAGTGAAGAAAATTGTGGTGAATTGCATCTTAGCTTTTTTGTCAATTATTTGGAAAACTGGTTTAATGAGGTCACTTTTGAAACAAGGGTCTTAAATACAATAATGGTAACAGAGTAAATTCTTTGTATTTTCAATGTTTTTGAGCTAAATACATATTTCAACTATACCTACGCTTATTTTAAAATATAGTAAAAATGTAACTACAAGTGTGGTACTATGAAGAGAAGGGGTCAGGGCCGTGGCTAGGGGAGGACCAGGGGGCCATGGCCCTTCCTGTTGGGCCACTGTGCCCCCTTCCTTTTGGCATCCTGGATACAAAACTCCATAGTATTAATTCTAATATTCTGTAACTAAGTTAGAGTGAATATCTTTTAGTTGAAATATGCATAATACTAATGCAATTCTATTAAAATATCAATGAAAAAGGGTGAAACAACTTATTTTAGTAAAAATATGATTAATTTATTGAACTTTGCGGGGCCATGGCCCCCCTAAATTTCAAATGCACGCCACGGGCCTGGAAGGGGTAGACAGACTATGATCAGCCATCGAGTCTCATTAATTTTCTTAATGGCTTTCAATTTAACTATGATATGTAAAAAAAGTTCACATTCAGTTTGGAAATTGTAACAAGGAACATATGTTTTGTTTATTGAAAACATCGAATATGGACTTTGATAGCAGTGCGTTATCTGCAANGAATTGCATCTTAGCTTTTTTGTCAATTATTTGGAAAACTGGTTTAATGAGGTCACTTTTGAAACAAGGGTCTTAAATACAATAATGGTAACAGAGTAAATTCTTTGTATTTTCAATGTTTTTGAGCTAAATACATATTTCAACTATACCTACGCTTATTTTAAAATATAGTAAAAATGTAACTACAAGTGTGGTACTATGAAGAGAAGGGGTCAGGGCCGTGGCTAGGGGAGGACCAGGGGGCCATGGCCCTTCCTGTTGGGCCACTGTGCCCCCTTCCTTTTGGCATCCTGGATACAAAACTCCATAGTATTAATTCTAATATTCTGTAACTAAGTTAGAGTGAATATCTTTTAGTTGAAATATGCATAATACTAATGCAATTCTATTAAAATATCAATGAAAAAGGGTGAAACTATCTCATATGAGTAAAATTATGATTAATTTATTGAACTTTGCGGGGCCATGGCCCCCCTAAATTTCAAATGCACGCCACGGGCCTGGAAGGGGTAGACAGACTATGATCAGCCATCGAGAGTTGTTAATTTTCTTAATGGCTTTCAATTTAACTATGATATGTTTGAATGCATATTTTAATCAATAGATTAGTTACATGTGAAAATTCCGAGCAAAACTTATAAGCATTGAACATCCCAAGGAAGTTGCACTACCAGTTGTACATATAAAGTTTTTGTTTTGCTTTACAGCTTTACTTAAGAAATCAGTAATCATGCCCATATCTTTCATAGTTTACGTGTTACTTGAAGCCTCAAAAAGAACTCGTTCCATTGTTTGGAATTTTTACCATTCCTGAAATTTGACATTTTATAAATAATTATTTGTCCATTGCCACAATCAACTATACATACAAGTGTGTTTTATGTTTTAACAAAGAAAATATTTGAAAAAGCTGTTTTTCATTCCTTATGAAGTGAATTTAAGAATCATGAATACTGCTGTTATTTCGGTCATTTTTCTTGGCAAGATAAACACCGACTGTGTTAAATGTTGCGGTTATTGAAAAGTTGTTTAATCTCATTCAGGTAAGGAGGCACCGTGGAATTGTGCAAGGAAATACGTTTAAGATGTCAATGGACAGTTTATTTATTGTCCGTTATATATTTATAGTCGTTGTAGTACCAAGATTGCTATCAGCGTATAATAGAACTTTTACATTTTTCTTGCATTGCATGTTAAGCTGACGGAAATTTCCTTTGTTGAGGATCATTCCTGAATGGGATGAAGATGTGTCCAAACTCCTCACTGTTCTTGTTAAGCTTGCACGCCATTGTATTTTCGCTTCCCCAGTAATATTTGTGGTTTTTGAGTTATTTGTGCTTGTTTGCTTGAAAAATAGCTTGTAACTTGTAACATGATATTTCAGGCAACTGCTACAATCCGAATGGAATGTCTTATCCAGCACCCATGGGCATGCAACCTCTCAACTCCACTGATATGGGTTATTCCCCACATTCTGCGTCGGGTCTCTCAGGTTTGTAATTTGTTTGCAGACTGCATGCATGATTCTATCACTTTTACATTTCCATATGTGGAAACACTAGTTGCAACCATGAGTGAATACATTCATCATTATTCTGTTACGATTATTTGCTTTCGTTTTTGTTTTCCCGCTCCCACCATAAATAACAATCGCCTTTAGCATGGTCACTATTATGTGCTACTTACACTACCTTACCAATTTTTAATTGTTATAATCCAAATTTTCTCATTTTTGTTTTAGTGGAATGTGTCCCGTTCGTATCTTAATTAATGAGTCATGCTAATAATTTTTTAATGTCACTATTAGAGGGAAGTTGTCTTTCATTCTTAATTTATGTAGGCCACAGTGATGAACGGTCTACTCCAAGTGAGCGGGGTCTTCCTCCATATCCCAGCGCATTGTTGCCCCCTTTAAAGAGTTTCGTGAATGTACAACCGCATGCCAACAGTACTCCGCCGTCGGCACTCGGTAAGCATGCTTCTTTTTCCTACCGCGTCAGATTCACAACCCAATTGGTCAATTTTAATTAATTTAGTGTCTAAACTTTACTATACTTTCTTCATTTTCGGTTTGCGATATTGAACTATCATGCTTAAAAAGTGTCTCAAATATGTCAGGTTTTTACTGTAGTTTAGAAGGAAGTTTAACATGAAGGATCAAATTTATTATTAAAATTCAATAGAAATCCATTGTAGGGAAATCCTTTCGCTAATCTCTAAACCTTATGGCTTTGAACAGGGGTCTTGCATGTCATTTAATTTCAAATGAACTAATTTTTTTTTCAAAATCATCATTTATATAAATATAAAATAAGGCAATTTAAATTAAAATAGAAAGTGAGAAGTCTGCGAGAACTTTTGAAAGATTTGTCTGCTTTAGATAAATTGAAAGATGGTTTGGTGCAGAGATGTAAGTGGGGCTTATTTAGGCTCTAATATATTTAACTTCGAGGAATTTTTTTTACACTTATCTTTATAATTTTTCCTTGTCGGTCATAAATTTTGCTTTTTATGATGTATAGGAAAATTGTTATGGAAACATGTGGGCTTAGTATTGGAATCTTGGTTGACCTCGGCTAGGCTGGGCAGGTCTTATTCGTTTTCATGCCCTGGGCCTGTTTCGAATCCTGCCTAGGCTAGGTCTGGTGATTCCGCTCCACTTGCATCATTGGTGTGGTAGCTTATAAATGTTTTTCAATGTTTGTTTAAAAGAATTTCTACAGTGCTTTACAAACGAATCTTCTAAACTGCGGAGTTAAAATTTTGTTTGAAGGAAGAAATGTACAATCTTGAACATAATGACAATAAATTTATCACGTTTTGATGAAATATGCATCAGTATTGATACTTTTTGAGATGTTATTTTTTTGAAATCGGGCATGTTTTGTAGCATGTATGTGTTTTTTTCCGAAAGTAAAATAGATTTTCTACAGTTAATTGCATGTTTATTTGTAGACATTCCTTTAAAATTCTATCTCCCTCACAGTTATAGTAAGTCATTCATTCATTCGTTTCAAGGTTTTACGCATTTTTGTTGTTTAAAGCTACATTCCTAATGTGACAACAGAATTTACGAGATAATTCATTTTAAATCATCTATTTATAATTTTTTGCCACATTCTTTACAAGTTGAACACAAAGAAAACATCATTTTTAAACTTTCATTTGTTTAAATTTCTCCATTATTATGAATGAATTTCAACAGTTGATTCTTTTATTTCTGATTCTGAACTGGAGTAAAAAATATTTCTATGTAGAGTTTTGAAAAAATAAATTTTAGGGTCAAATATTCTTGCTTACTAACAACGCGTTTTAAGGCATTCCATGTACTTTATTTTCAATCACAGGATGTTCTGTTTATATTTAGTTTAGAGAAATATTTAACGCTAATTTTATTCTAGGTTATTATCCAAGAAATTACATAGCTCGTTCACATTGTAAGTTGAAAATCAACTCTTTGTACCGTAATCTGGATAAGTCATTTCATATATAATTTTAGTCAAATTTGAACATTTGTGCCACGACCTCAATGCCAGAAATTGAGGTTATTGATTTATTTAATTTCAAATGCATATACATGTCAACCGTTATTAATAGGTATTGCATATAGTCGTTATTAAGTTGGTCGATGCGGCTCTCCTGAGTTGAGCACTAAACAATAACTTTTTAACGTTCACAGGGGTCTCTCCGAATCAATTTACGTTTCAACCACTGTTACCATGTCCAAGACAAGAACTAGCAAACACTGTTGAAATGTTCACGAATCCATTTGATGAAGACGTTAATCCGGGTAGTTCCACACTAGAGGCCTCACACTCACAGAGACCTCCGAAAACTATTGGTATGTCCAGAAATTGCTATTTGTTCTTGACACCCAAATTTGCCATTAGCTTTTAACGGTAACGTTTTTCCATTAATAACAGCTTTTAACAACACTGCCTAGCATCATGAAATTTAAAAATCAAGCATTGTTCTTAAAAAATATTTCATATGTAATTAAATTAGTAAAGTTTACATTTTAATCGTCAAATTTACTTTTCTAATTCAACGGGGAGAATTCTATCACACGGTTTTTTAAAATTTTTTAAGGATACTACTGTGGACAACGTTATGGCGGGAAAATGCTCGTTCCACTACTGATCTCGATGTTGAAACGTTTTTGATCGTATATATAGAAAGGCAATTGTTGAGAATTGCAGGATATCCTCCAGACACTGCGAATCTTCACTGATTTTTCGCTTCATCTATAAAACCATTAGTTTTTTTGGCGAGTTTGAATTATTTGACCCATTTCTTAAAATTATTTTCTTCATCATCATTTAGCTCTTCAAGTCTAAGGAGCCTCCTTGTCATTCCTTAGAAACCGCAATCTGCCATAGCTGACTTTCCTAGACAACTGTTCAACAGTTGTCAATGATAATAAATTGACTTCTAGATTTCTTTTCGTTCGCTGCACAATTCAGGATTTTCAAATTAGGATCCCCCGGATTTTTTCAAGAGATTTGAATATCGAAATATTTAGTTCGGTCTACTACTCATTTCGTCTTATTTCTCTCCAAAACTTTTCGCCGTTTTTGTTTGACAATCAAGCACTAGAATATTTGGTAATTTTTGATATTGCATGAATCGGGATAATATAATCAGTAAAGTTTGGTATCCCACATGATTTATAAGACTGCGTGGCTGCACAAGACACATGGAAATGGTCCTCAAATTGATAATAATGGAAATTATTTTCCCATCAGGAAAATGGTTACATTAATTGCATCCTTGGATATGCACGATTAATCACAATCCGAAGATGAATAACTCAGTATTATGATAGATGCATCAGGGCCTTGATTGAATCTGATGCATCCCATGTTATACTTTTGCATCAACAATAGCAATGACGGATAGTTTACTTGCATAGACTCTCAAACTATATCATTTAATATATTTTTGTAGTTAGATATCATAGTTGTTCTATTCTTGAAGTAATTTCGAATTTATGGTAAAATTCTTGTTCCAAATTACCCCCAGATTACGGTATTTTTTACACAACTAATCATCTTTTGTTCTTTTACTGACATTTTCTTCTTAACCTCCATTTTGTGTCGCTGTCTGAAAAATGGCGAGCAATGAATTTCATTGAAATTCAATCAGTCGATATATTTTAGGAGATTTGGCTCGTAAATGGCTATGAATTGTACAGCTGTTATACTGAGCTGCGTATGTCTGCCATCATAATAATTAAATTTCCAATGAAATTTTCTTTGTTGTCTGTGTTAATTAAGTGTTTTCACTTTTCTTGATTCCAGTTTCTTTGTGGGGGCAATATTCTTATTGCACCTCTAACATTTAGCTTTTTAGTTCGCCCACAGTTCGTAAAGCCTATGAGTAACACTACAAAGCCATTTAGCCACTCTCGTGAAAGTAATGATGATGTAAGAGTTTTATTAGTAAAAAAAGTTTGTAATTTATTTTGTAAGTGAATTTACTATTGTTATCAAATAAATGACATGCTGTCAGACGTTTTTGACGTTTGCTCAGTAATAAATGTCATTCATTATTTCAAGTATGTCTTATGCATTGACAGAGTGTTCATCGCTAAACGAAGCAAAGTATGCCATGAGAAGAACTGTATTTTGCAGTCATTAGGATGTATTCCGTTTCTGAATCGTCTTTTAATTTCTGAAATATATTCTTTTCACTTTATAAATATCAATGTTTTTTTTTAAAAAGTCATCAATTTATTAACACTACCAATGACGTGCAGTGCATATATTTTCAGGGTTTCATGAGAATAGGATGGAATCATTAAATTCTCTTGGGCAATTACAAAAACATGTTGCAAGCCCTATTTCGTATAATGTCTAGTTAAACACAATTAGAAATAAAGTTCATTTCTTTACTCTTAATTTTCTTGAAACCCGTTAATTTCTATACCATTTCGAGTTTAATGGTAGATTAAGCTAATTGAATATATAAAATGAAAGTTAAAACAGATGATAATATAATTCAAATGAACATATATAAGCTTCATGTTAAAATAACAAAAAATTATGGTTTAAAAAGTTAATATTTAAGCCTGCATTTTTGCAAAATAGCGTACTCAACTCACAAACTTTTATGAAATTTCATCTCCGAATAATAAATAGCCCTAGAAATGAGACGCATGATAGTTGCAATTTCCGTGTTACGTAATGCAGGAGTAATTATTTAATGATTTGTCTCGTTACTCCTTCCAACGGTTGTAAAAGAAATTCAGTTTACTCAACATTCTTTGCCCAAATCTCAAGAATTCCGTTAATTTTTGTTGCCTTTTTTACACAAAAATAGTACTCTTTTTTCTTGCATTTTAACTATTTACAATATTTACAGATGCTTGCAAGCAGTTCATTTCATCATGGTACTGACACGCCTCACTACACACTGAGAACAAAAAGCTATTTACATATTTACAACTTGACAACATATAACATATAAGGTTACTTTAACTACTGAAACACACAAAAACCTACCCAACGGAAAAGTACTAACTAAAAGAAGGTAGACGAAACAGGAAACACTCAGATACTGGACTTACAGAACAACACAGATACTTACATTTAAAACGAGGCATACAAAATTGCACTCATGGTTCACTAAAAAAGACAGTTAATGTTTACAGAAAAGACGGATGTATGATTAAAAATCGATGGGATGAGCAATAGACTTGACAATGTAATTAATAATATCTTTGAAATTTGTTTATTTTTCATACAGTTAAAATTCTCAGGCTTTTCATTATGCCGCCTGTTGCACTGGAACAAGAGATGCTTTGGATTTTCATCCGCTGCCTTACAAAGTCTGCAAACCGGACTGTTGATTAATGTAGTGTTATAGAACTTATCAGGGTGCAGGATACCGTCTAGCATTACTTTATAAATGATCGTTTTGTAATATGGTCTTATTTAAATATACCCGTATTCTTTTTAAGATGCATAGTATTTCATCAGTTGAAGATTCCCAATACGTAGCTGCTTTTGTCAGTATGCCCAAGGTCTGCACTTCGTTTGCATAGATAAAGTCAGCTAGGATCTTGCCTTTCATCTTGTACTTCAGCTCCAATGTTCTATTCTTTCTCCTTACATTGAAATTCTGCATCCTTCCAGGGCATGTTCTCCATTACTTGTCCCAGAGATTTCAGCATTACAATGCAATTTTAATGATTTTACTGTGTTAATTGCATCATATAAATGCGGACATAAATGTTTTAGTGCTGCGGGTGCAGTGGCATGACACAACATATCATACAGACCACTTCTGTTACCTGTATTTTTAATGACCATGTTGTATAACTGGCAGGCGAGATGCCATTCGGAATTTAAAATATTAAAAAGCGTATTAATTTTATAACTCGCTTGTAGGCAGTAGGTAACTGTATTCCAACCTTATTATAATGACAGTATAACGGATTGGTTGGCCGTAAATGGCTCGTATTGCTCCAGACTCGTTGTTGAATGTTGTTTCGCATAACTGGCGGATAATACTGTAATTGATATAACAATTTGGTCAGAAGCAAAACATTAAGAGCTTTGGCTTTCCCATACATTGATATTTTGCGATTAGATATAAAATTAATAAGTTGCTTTTTTTCCTCCAAGAAGTTTTGCATATTGACCCCATTGTGTGCCGAAATATTTAATTTGATACCAAGGAGGTTAATGCATTGATGGTTCGTAGTGCAGCCACTTTCCCAAGTCTTTCCATCATTCAATCCAGTATAGATGGATTTGTCTTTATTAATGGTAAGATCACAGGCATGGCTAAATTTTTCTAAAGACATAAATATATTTTTTAAACTTGATGGGTCAGCTGCACAGAACGTGATGTCATCCGCAAACACAAGATACTTGACCTCCACTCCTTCGTATTTGAAACCCATGATATATTTATTTAAATTGATATAATTGAGAAAAGGTTCAATTGCAAAATTAAATAAAATACAAAAGAGGGGGCAACCCTTCCTAACCCCTCTTCCTATAATAATCTCCGGTGATATGTAGCCATTTATTCATAAATATGACTTACTCTGATTGTATAGTGCTCTTATCAATGAAATAATTTTTTCAGGTAATCCCATTTTCTTCAGAGTTTTAAGTAAATGACTTTGACTAATGGAATCATATGCCTTGTTGTAGTAGATATTGAGTACTCCTAGATCGATTCTATTGGCCCTGCATATATCAATAAATGCATTGTACCGTATTGATATTTAAGCAGCTTCTTCTAGATTTGACAAAACCACTTTGTAGCACATTTATGTATTTAGCCGAGATTAGGGAAATGCGAGAACATAGCAGATAGGATATTACTTTTAAATCCATGTTTAGTAATTTTATTGGACGCCGCGATTTCGGCAGGTCTAGAGGTTTGTCCTTATTAGGTAATAGCTTTATTATACCATTGGAAATACTAGCAGAGATAGTACTTGGGAAATAATTGACTTAATTAGAATTTTAAAGTAGGGAGCTAATGTAAACTTCAAGGTAAAGGTTGCATTTAAACCATCTAGTCCCGGACAGCTCTTCAACTTCCCTATTGCTTGGTGTATTTCCTCAATTCTGAAATCTTCTAAAGGCTCACTGTCCACTTTCTCTACTTTTGGTAACTTAAGCTTGGAGAAGTCATCCTCGGCATCTCTTCTGCTATATAATTCTCTGTAGAAATCTGAAAAATATTTAATTGTATCATCGATGTTCTCTGAGATTCCTTCGTTTGTTTTCACTTTCTTGATTGAAGATTTAGTGTAGTTCCTTATCTGCTGTACATTCCCTTCATCAATCTCATATTCAATGTTGTTTATATATTCAAGCTCGTCCTGTGGTTTTTCATGTATGATTTTGCTAATCTGGTCTATAAGGCTATGAAAGCAATTAGTCACCTAACATAGGATGGAAGCAAGTGTAACCCTTTTGATATGCTTATAATCCTCTTTCCCTAAGCAATTGATGAAAAGTTCGTTTTTAGAGCTCAACAAAAACTGGGTGGATGGTAATTCATACTTCAATTTTAATTCAGGGCTAGCTCCTTTCCTAGTTGTTGATTTGCTAGTTGTTATTGCCTCATAATTATTCAAATTTAAGTATTTTTTACACATGTGCCCAATCTTAGTCAATTTCGACTCTTGTATAAAAATATAAGAGGGTTTGTACTCCTTAAGAGCTGCAAAAATTCTAATATATTTGTTGGAATCTGATATCCCATTTACATTAAAATTGATGGTATTTAGAGCCATATTATGCCGAGCTGAGAGAGTCACTATCAATTGTTAGCGGTTCCTGTTGAAATGGGGACTCAGGTCTGAGCAACTTAGAATTCACCGGTTCGTTCGGAGAGGGAATGGGCCTCTTGGTATTCGTGTTCCATCGCGTGCTATTTGATATTTGTAAATTAGAGTACAGTTGCTTAAGTCTGTTATGATTTTCATCCGTCTTCCGAGCTGGTGTCTCCTCAACTTGGTACACTTCCTTTTCATCTTCCGTTCTTATTGTATTAGGGCTATTACAAGGATTGCTTCTCACAAGGACGGTATTCTCATTAGTAGAGGAATTTACATTATAATTGTAATTTACCTTTGGCACCCACTCCGGTTGAAATAATTAATTGAACACTGGGCGTGCCCAGTGTAAAAACACTTTTTACATATGGTTATGGCTGGGATGTTACATATGATGTGATGGTCTCCCACTAAATGAAAAGATTTGTTTTTCTTGCTCCAATCACTAAACAATATTTGTTGTCATGTGAGCTTTAACGTAACTTCTAGCGATTGACCAAATACGCTCTATAGGATTTAGCATGCAAAAAATTTTAAAATTTCATCGTACTTTAGAGTTTCCTTTTCAAACACTACTTCAAGGTCACACGGTGGCTATCAATAACTAATAAAAAAAATCATTCCTTTTATTGAGCAGTTTTTTACCATTTCGCGAGCACCTTCTTTATTATACAGTATTGGTCAGAAATGATCGTACACCCCTAAAATATTCGTTTATATTCAAAAAGTAAGAATTGCTACATCCAAACATATATATTTATATAACAGTTACACCGATTATATGGAGTGCAATGAAATGCGCCTTTTATATCAATATTTTGTGTGCCCACCCTTGTTAGCCAGCACAGAAGCAATGCGAGCAGGCATTGACGTTACCAAGCTTATCGGTCAATTCTGGCGGGATTTCTTTCACCCACACCTCCCTGATGGCTTCTTGCAATTGCTTTGACGATGTAGGATTCCTCAGTGCCACTTTCTCTTTCACAATCTTCCAACAATTCTCAATGACGTTGAGGTCCGGGCTGTTTCCTGGCCACGGACCAATGACGTTGACTCCCTCACTGGCAAAGCACTGCTTTACTGCTTTCGTCTGATGTACAGGTGCACCATCATGTTGAAAATACGTGCAATTTCGCATGCGCATAAAGTTTGGCAGCTTTTCCTTCACAATTTCCAAGTAGGTGGACCCCTTGATAGTGGTCCCTGGTGGCATGAACCACAGTCCGCATCTACCGCTGGCGGCTATTGCTCCCCAGATCATCACCTTCGGCGCTCCTTTAACAGTGGGTTGTGTGTAGCGCTTATCAAACCGCTTTCCAGGCGGCCGGCGCACATGGCGGACGAACGTGGCATGCTGTGTGACCGTGGTCTCATCTGAAAACATCACTCGACGCCACTGATCATCAGTCCAGTTCTTGTATTTGTTGCAAAATGCCACTCTGGCCTTGATCTGCTTGATTGTCAATCGTGGCTTCATTGCCGGGCGATAAGCCTGCAGACCAGCGGCAGATAATCGTCGACGTATTGTTCTTGCAGAAGGCACTGGACCTCCATTTTGAGGCAGTTGGGCTTGCAAAGATAGAGAACTGGCAAATGGATTTTTCTTTGAGGCCACCACGATTTGATGGTCCATTCTTTCGGTGGTGCACTTGCGCCTTCCACTGCGCTTTGGGAAACAATAGCCACCTGTTTTGGCATGCAAATCGAGTGTTCGTCGCAAATACTCACACCAAGTCGAGCGCCAATATCTCGGTAGGAATATCCTTCTTCTCGTAAAACTTTGATCTTAGCATGAATTTCGTTGCTTAGCTGTCGTCCAGTCATGGCAAAAAATAACTAAAATAATGAACAAATAGTTGCTTATATACACATTAATTACTTTAGTGGAATGCCAGTATATCACTAAAATTATATTTTCATTGGTCAATGCGTTGGAAAAAAAACACTATTAGATAGTCCGCCTAAAAGTAGTGCATCAATATCTCTTGTGCACCAATATTGGGTTATACCATTGCGACTTTTATTTATTACTAAAGATCTGAAACAAAATAGTGAATTTCAATATTTGGATGACATTCTGTATAATATTAGTTTGGAATCTGTCTAAAAGTACTATATTTGGATGACTTCATCTCTATACATTAGCAAATGCAATTTGTTTGGCCTTGAACACTGTGCGCACGTGTATGATCATTTCTGGCCAATACTGTAGACTATAGCTTATACTGTTGTGAACAAGTACCATCTTTTTTATGCATACAATCAGGTGAATTTTTGCACCCTTTTTTCGGCGCAATAACAAGTGTACACCCTCTTCTCTTGGAACGGTTTTTTCTTGTAATATGGATATCTACATTAGTATCATCCATATACAATACTGTCTCAGCTTTCCCGTTATGCTCAAGTAAATAATACACGTAATTATTTCTTTATTTTCGAGAGAACTACTAGTTTCTAGTACAAACCTAATGTCTTTAAACGTATACATTAATCCATCAAGGTGTACTCTGATTTGAGGGATTCAGTGTACAATATTAAATTCCATTTCAAGACGTTTTTACGAAACCTCATTTTTTCTCAACCTAATCATGACTAAAATAAGGAAAAAAAAAGTTTTTCAATTGAATAAAGTAAGTAAATTTAGTTAAATTTCGCATAATGTTTGTGCTTATTTTCACAGTGTTCTTATTATGAACTTGAAATGGTATAGTGTCTTCCGAATACATAAGCACGGTTATTTAATTTCGATACTAATATTTTATCAATAGAAGTAATTTATATTCAATGCATGTGTAGGGCTAGACTATCCTCGACCACTATAAAGGAAGAACTCGGCCGGTAGAATTGTCTTTAATGATTCTTAGTAAAATAACGTTAACATCAATTTAACCTTAAACTTTAAAAATTGTTTTAATCTCTGTCTGTAATTGGATCTACTTGAACGAAAATCAACATACATGTGTGCTGCTTTTGTTACTTGCAAATCACCACTGTACGTGGATAGTCTTTATGCACTGAACCTCTTACTGTTCTCATGTCATAAATCAGATGAGTTAAGATCTGTTGCAACTTCACCAGTCGGCATGTTGTTGTGTAATATTGCCAATTTTATTGTCATGTAGTGACCTAAATCCTAAATACAATAGAAATTTGAAGCTTATTAAATTTTTCAGTTATTTACACAGAAATATTTCTTATGCCATTTTTGTCGTAAAAAAAATATTCAATTTTCTCTTGATTTATGATGCGTTTTGTTATTTAGGCAAATTTAACGAGCACAGATGATATAAATGCAGAGTTGAAGAACTTAGAGGGGTTAATGAAGCACATCAATGAGCTCAATCACCCGCCTTCTGCAGAATTGCATTGTTAGACTATTTCATGTTTCTAGTTCTCTTGTGATTCGCCATTAATTTTTAGCATGTTTTGAATTTGCAGCGAAGCTTTGCAAATCTTTATTAATTTAGTGTACTTTTCCAGCTTTTTGTAGATATAGATAGTGTTACATTTTCACTGTTGTTCAATTTTTGAATATATATTCGTAGAATTACTAATTATGTTTTTTTCTTTATTTTGTCGTGTTACCGTTCTACAATTGTAGTCGAAAACATTGTTTGCAGAACAGGCAAAATGTTTTATGCACTTTTTTTAGCAATTGCAATACAGAATTATTTATTCTTTTTTCTTAAACATCTGCAATTGATTGATGAAAAATTCACATTAAAATACATGCACTGGGGTAACCAGCCAAAAGTTTAATGTCCACTAATAATAATTATTGAACCTTTTTAGGGCATTTTGATACAACTACAAATTATATTTATGGTGCCACTACCCGTGATCCCTTTTTGTATGTACACCTGAAAAAAATGTAGCCATATGCATAATCTAAGATTAGTATTCTTTGTTCAGATAAATACCTAGTTAAGTAGCAAAATGCTAGTCATAAATTGAACTTTTTTCCACAATTGTAAAATTTTAAATATTGGCTAAAACTACTCACTGTAGATGAATTAGGCAAATTTCAACCAGTTTTAAAAATAAGAATATCAACAATAACTGAATCAAAAACAATCCGTTATTAATAAATGCTTTTCCGCCTTTCTTGGTTCACAAAGCATATTCTGCCAACATGTTTTTAGTATGATCCTGCTGCAATCTAGCACATTTTCTCCTTAGACTAGAAACTCCCAAGTTACGGACGACATTTATTCTTGTGCTTATGCATGAGATACATTTTATAAAACGTTGGTAAGCAACCAAGTTCCCTATAGTTCATATTATTTGTTCAGTTTTAACTCTCAATCAGAAGAAACTATAGTTTCAAATATTGATTCAAATTGAGACCATGTTCATGGAGGACTTGCCATTTTGGCCTTTACCCGTCAGTATGTCATTGAGTAGCTTAGACTCTTCGTTTGAAAACTGGTAAAATACGATGGTGCAAAAATTGCATGTAACTGCAACTACCGAGTGGTAGAGCGACAATTTGATGACGTAATTCGGTTGATCTATACATTCTGTTACAATTGTGCTAACCATCCGTTCATTCACAAATATCCTGCATTGTCTTGGATCTGATTTCCAACTCTCAAACCTAACCTGACGAATCCTGATAGACCTGATCTAAAAATTCGGACTTGACTCAAAACTAATTCTGAAAAATGACTACACGTTGTTAGAATTCATTGATCGTTTCGATGTTCAACGAACCATGGAAAGCTCGTTAAGCTCAACAATTGCAAACAGCAAATTCATTATGAATATATATATATATATATATATATATATATATATATATATATCAAATCTATGATATATTATGCAAAATACATGGGTATCTTCGACTAAGTAACAAATACTTAAAAAGTAGAAAGAAATAAAAAAATTAAACAGCTTAGATGTAAAGTTCAGTTTACATTTTTCAAACCCTTTAAAACATCCACATCCAGTGGAGTTAATTAACCCTTTCTTGTATGACTTTTAAAAAAAACCAATATAAAAGTTTTTTAAATATATATTTTAATTTTATTATCCTCGGCAAACTTGATTATGAAAAAATTATTATATTGCTTGTAGTTCAAAAGAAATTGATATGTATCAAATGATACATCATGCAATAAAGGTACATTTTGAGTTTCATTTTAAAGTGATTGCATAAACATTATTTTGGCTTCTGGTTGTGGAAAATGGTATATATACATACTATATATTAAAACATTTGGCAGAATGATTAAAATTTTAATTAAGATATTTTGAAATGTTAGACATTACAAAAATATGTGCACAATATAACAAAACCGTAAACATTTATTTGGTAGTCATAGATAAAATTAATAAAAACATTTCCGTCTTTTTTTCAAACAAATGACGATATGCTGTTTTAAAGATGATATTTTAATTTAGTAGGCCCTTGGCCTCATAAAAAATTTGCTTTGACCTGAGCTGGGATTTGTTTTAAAATTTCGACGCATTATAAGGAAATTTAACCAAGTTCTAGATTTACTTCTTTGTAAAACATGTTTAGGTTTACAGTAGCTCGAATTTTCATTGTATGTGTTCAAAAAAAGATGAAATCAGGCAGATTTTTTCCAACCAAGACCGCATCAACTTTTATTCTGACCAAATATTGGCTCTTTTTTGTACCAGTTTTTGTGCAGAAATCCTACGAAATAAAACTAAGCACATCTAAACCTCCGTAATATAATCTGTGTTCAGAAACTAAGAAATCTTAAATCCTAGCATATGGTACTTGGATTATAGACAGCCGCATTTTTCAGACTCAACCTGGCCCAGTCTGTTAAGTGTTTTTCAGATATGTTTTCAGCCTGTAGTGTAGTTAGTTTACTAGGCTTGTACAGCAAATTGGAAATTAAATATTAAATTTTAAAACAGAATACAAACTTCTAAATTTATTTTCTCCAATCATCTAAGACATGAATTAAGTCATCATTTATTTCTAAATCCAAATTGTAACAATCGAAGTAAATTATATTTCTCAATATAATTATTTGGTTATATATTATTTCTTCAAATATCCTACTTAGTATTTGGAGTATAGCAGGTTCAGCTGTTTCTGTGTCACAAAGACTACAAGCATCCTTGCCAATTTCTAAAGGAGGTCTTGGATTACCACTAGCGTCAACAATTGCTTCTGCAGCGTTCTTAGGGTCATATGTGGACAATAAAGAACTATGTAAACAGATTGTTTCTATTGATGATTATATTTACTCTGTGCCACATCAGTGTTTGCAAGAACTTTCTAGCAAAGGAATAGCGTTGACTGAAATGCCTTTACACATGGCGCCAAAAGCACAGAAGTCTATTTGTTCACTTTTACAACAAGTTAGCCAGAATACTTGTTTATCCTCCAGTTTGTCTCCTCGCGATAAAGCAAGACTTCTCTCTTGTTCCATACCAGGAAGTGGGGATTGGTTGGCTGCCATTCCCTTGAAAGCACTTGGTCTTTCTTTCGCTCCTGCAGAATTCCGAATTTTGCTTTGTTATCGGCTTGGCATCCCCTTAATTAATGATGACAAAAAATGTCCAAAATGCTTTAAGCCTTTGGATTTATTCGGTGATCATGCCATGTCCTGCGCGGTTGATGGTGAAAGAATTGCGCGCCATGATCGACTCAGGGACGCTATTTTTGCAACTGCTTCGAAATGTGCTTTGTCTCCTGTGCTTGAAAAGTCTAACCTCACTGAGTCTCGTGCTCGTCCTGGGGACATCTTTTTGCCATGCTGGTCTTCTGGCCGACCAGCTGCTCTAGACGTGACTGTAAGTAGTTCACTGCAGCCTTCGATTGTTTCTCTTGCGGGTACTAATGCTGGTCATGCTCTGGAAGTTTCAGACAACCGAAAGCTTACTAAATACGCAGAATTATGTTCAGCAGGTGGTATATCCTTCATACCACTATCAGTGGAAGCTCTAGGAGGATGGTCACCAATTGCTATCAAAGTATTCTCCAAGATGTCTTTTATGTCTTCTGCCAGAAATGCCTCTTGCGATCTGAATACGGTTTCTACATACTTTTTTCAGCAATTGTCAGTAATTTTACAGCGGGGAAATGCTACACTTCTTTTATCAAGATATGTTTGTTAGGGTTCAAGCAATTCATGTCTAATCTGTGGCTTCTGGAACACAAACTCAACCATTGTACAAGTTTTTCAATATCGATCACCCAAAAAATAATCATTATAATGTTAATTTTACATGTATTGATTTTCGTTCTTTTAAAAAAAACAATTTTATGTTCGGTGATTCTTAAATATTCTATTTTTGTAATGTTAATTTTGTAAAATGTGCTTTATTAAATATATTGTATTTGGAGTACTGAAATTGGTCCATAATTAATTGCATCTTCAGTATCACCTTTTTATATATAAGTATGATTTGTTCTATTTTCAAATCATTCGGAAAGACACCCTCAGAAATACATTAGTTTAAAATATCACATAATGGTTTATATAATATTGACATTGCTTGCTTTACAAATCATGTTGGTACTTTAGAATGTCCTTGTGATTTATTAACGTTTAAGTCTTGTGATATTTCATTAAACCTATGTAAATTTATGAAGTAAATTATATATTGTTCTTTATACAGTATATCATTGTGAATTTGCATTTCATTTGTAGAAATAACATTCTCTTTGGTATCAGTAAATTTCCTAGATTTATTAATGTTTCATTAAGTACATGAGCTATCTTTTGTTGATCATATATTATTTCATTTTTATACTTTAATGATGTGATCTCTGAAGAATTATTATTGTTGAAAAATTTCGACATAAATCTCTATTTATCAAATGATAATTTCAAAAAATTTCGTAAATTTTTTTGCATTTGTTAGATACTTTGTTTCTAATATATTTATACTTGGTAAAATTTTTGTCATTTTTATCCTTACAGTAGCTTATAAATGCAGTGTGTCTCAGTTTAATTAAATGCTTTGTTTCATTTGATAGTCATTGCTTGCATTTAAGTAATTCATTTTGATTTGTAGTCAACTTTTTTTCTTTGTTCTTAGGGGTGGATTTTTTGGTACTTATTCTTTAATCTTGTAATTTGTAGTTGCTCTTTGCATAGAGGACATTCTTTGCTAAATATATTTGTTGCGTTGTTATTACATTTATTGGAATTAAAACAGTTTATTCAACAATGCTGATCTTTGTTATTTTTGTTTGGACATTTTATGTCATTCTGATTTTTCATGCAAAACATAGTTATTAATACCATTTTCATATGAATTTTGTGTGTGACCAAATTTACCAGTGCCATACAACTTCGTAAAATCAAATCTTATTTTATTATTTAGAAATATTGATCTCAGCTTTATAAAAACCTTGAAGATCGCTTCTTTACAATTTTAATATTTCTTGGTGTATGAAAATATAATTGAAAGATCTTTCTTTTTAATTTCATTCAATAATTTATCGTTCCCTTCAAATAATTTGTTTTTAAGATAATCAAATTGTTCTACATTTTCATAAAATGAAATACTTGATAATTTTTGTTGAGGATTTTAACGTAATATTTTTAATTTTCGATAGTTCTTTCTCTATAATCTTGGTTTCGTAATCATTGGGACATTGCAGATTAATGTCATTTTTATTTGAAATTGAGAGGTGATCAATGATTGCATTACTACCATCAATACTTTGATAAATTTTACGACATTTTCTACTCATTTCTTTTGCATTCTTTGGCATTTAGATTGCCATCTTTCTGTTGTAATAATTGGCTTGATACTGTGATTTTTCGTTTCTGTACTTTTGCATTAGGTGAAACCTTTGGGTATATTTATCAGGGAGAGGCTGTTGTGTTTTTGTAGTTGAAGAAGTATTGCTTAGACAATCCAAGAATTCCTTCATAATTTTAAAAATTAAATTGGAGTATTTGATCTTGGATTGATTTGATATTTCGAATTCATTAATTACAAATTCTAAATTTGTAAATGAGTTTAATAGATTGGTAAGTTTTTTCCTTTGAAGGGCCTTTAATAGCATTGGAATAAAGCATTATACAAAATATAATATGTATTAAATTCTAAATATGAGAATTGAAATTTACGCAAGTTGTCACCAATAATGTATATTTTGATCTTAATGCTTCAAATATACGCTTATCATCGCTCTCTTTACGAAAGTGGAAGAAATACTGACGCTTTTGTGGTAATTATGGCTTTGGACAATAGAGAAAAAGCAACCAACCAAGTATTGAATTATAATTTGGATTCTTTCCGATTTCCCTACAAAATATACATTCAAAGCTTGGAGTATTTGGGGATTCAATCAGGTGCAGTGATGGAAACTGCAAAGAGAAAACACATGTCTTTAGGGATGGTAAACCCATAAAAAATCAATAGGAATGAATTTGCGAATAACTTTTGAAGCATTGCATTATTAGATATATGATAATGTATTTACCTGATTAGATTTACAAAACAAATGAAAATTATTATTTAAAACTACAGGAAATTGTGTCAGCTAAAACAAACTGGACATGGATCGTGAGGTCTGCCTAAGATATTGTGACTTCATTCTTCAAGAAGCTGAATGGTATGTGCTCCCATCTCCTTTCCACATATTGGACACATGCAGTTTCCATTTAATTCAGTATTGAATTCACGATCACTTGACATTGCTATAGATGAATTGAATCAAATCAAAATTACGTACTTTGGAACACATGGAAAAACAGACACGAACTTCTTATTGAGTTATTGCCTAATTCGAGAAGACAAGAAAAATGCAGGCTGCTTGAATTTATTCCAGTGCAACTATTGTATTATACGTACTGTACCTGAATAACGTTGAAATGTAGTATTGATATTACCAATGCACTTTTACCAGAACTCTCAAATGATTTGGATTAGTTGATAGTACATAACTCCTAAGAGGAAGGTGTTAATTCTCTGTGAAAAATGGTCTCAAATTCAATAATCGGCGTGCGACTAAAAGAAGCCCTGTCAAAGTTTTTTACAAGACGATTGAATTGATTGGCTTAGCATCACTCACTAAGGCTAGATTCTGATAGGTGTGTAATAAAAAGTTAGTACATCTCAAATTAAATTAATAGTAGTAGTCAGACTTGTCAACAAGCCGAAATTTCTAAGCTCGGCTCGGCTCGGCTCGCCACATAAAATCTTTCAATGAGGCTAATTTCAGCTCGAAATTTTTTTAAAAATATTGTGCTCTCAGAATTTTTTGCATAGCTCCTCCTATTATTTAATAAACATTTCTAAAATAAGATTATACGATAGGCATATTTAATGAAAGAATAAGAAAAATCTGCATTATCAGGCAGTACTATAAATTTGCTTTGATTAAAAAAGGCTAGTTGTTTATCCAATACTCTACTCAAGCTCGGCTCGGTTCGTTAGAAGCTCGGCTCGTTGACAAGTCTGGTAATAGTAAATACCATTCATCAATTCAGAAAGCTCAAAGTAAATTTTTCGGGTCAAATTTGACCCGAATCGTACTTTACGCGGCAAAACTTTAATCGTATGGCGGTGGGTTAATATGAAATCTTAAAAACACTACATCTAGACAAATATGTGAGAATAATATCAGCAACATATAAAATAAGATCTATTCTGAATTTGAAATCACCAACAAAATTACTTGCGTGTGTGGCGAGAATGTTGAACAAACTTCAAGAAAATTATGTAGAAGAACTCAAGAACATAGAACATCTACAGAAGTATCAAATCACCTAACGATTTGTGATTAACAATAACAACATATATTTAAGTTCTCATGTACATATACATGTATTAAGCTTACAAACTTATTAAGAACATAAATAATGCAACTTTCTTCATATGAGCTTAGTAAATGTTTGTTTCTTGGTTAAGTTTATAAATTACATATAACTTAATAAATATTTTTACTTATTGTTCTTGAGTTGCACATCTTATTCTATAATTAGTCAGATAATTGATATTTTGTTGTGTAATCATGTTTTTCAACTTCTTCTTAAATATTGTAAAAATTTTTTCACTTCTTGTACTGTAATCCAGTTTGTTCCATAGCGATATTGAATAATTTAGGAATCCGTTCTTCATTACTTTTCTATTATACTTAGTTTTACCAAATGTAATTGTTCTTTGATTTTAATGATTAGAAATGTTCGATTTTCTTTTCCAAAATATCGATAAACATCTAATATTTTGAAGAGCTTCTAATGATCTTAGATGATATTTACACATTATTTCTTTTTTATTTTTGTTGCTAATTATGTTTATTCCCCATTTAAATACTTTCTCTAATTTCGATTTTGCCTTTTTATTTAAGTTCGTTAATAAACAAGATGAGTACAAGAAATGGGATAAAACAAGTGATCGAAAGAGTATTACCTTCCATTCTATTGGTATAAACTTTCCAATTTTTTGAATTGATCTTATACCATACGCCATTTTCTTTATGATGTTGTTTGCCTCGTCTTCAAAATTCAATTTATTATCAATTACTACTCCCAAATATTTCATTTTTGGTGATTCGTGAATGATATTGTTACATATCTTAATACTTTCTAATGTTGATTCATTTCTTCTATTCTTAATTACCATAAATATAGTTTTTTCAATATTTAGTTTTAACAAATTATTATTAAAGAATGATTGCAATTTTTCAACATTTTCCTGTAAATTTAAAATATCATTACAATAAATAAGAGTATCATCTGCAAATTGTACATGATTACTATTAATGTGCTGATCCATATCATTTACATATAACTTAAATAGTAATGGACCCAGTACTGATCCTTGTGGTACTCCATGGTTTATTTCTAATGAATTTGATATTTCTTCGTTGAATTTCACATATTGATATCTATTACTTAAATAACTATTTAATAATTCTATTAATGAATCACTAAAATTATAAATCTGCTTTAACTTTTCCAATAAAATAGAATGGTTTATTGAATTAAATGCCTTTGAAATATCTAATGATGCTATATATATTTTTTCATTCCTATCTAATTTTGATCTCCAGTCTTCAACAGCATAAAGTAAGGCATCATTTGTAGAGGTATCTTTTTGAAATCCAAACTATTAATTAAATTGTAAAATATTATACAAAACTCAAATTACACTGCAGCTGAGTCGTGCTACATAATATCTTTGAGTCCAAATTTGAATAAAAAGGAAGGTTATATTTTTAAAACAGTATTTTCCTTAGCTTTATATAGTTCATCTAATTTTTTAAAAATACAAGTTGTTAGCGAAATATATTGATGAATATGCTTTTATTCAAATATTAATTATTTAGAACAAATTAAAGAGCAGGAGACCTGTTCTAGTATTTCTAATCATCTAACAAGATACGGACTAAAATTTTGAAATGTAAATATTATTCCAGATATCAAAGTCAAGTTTTTAACAGTTCGTCGTCGTTTGGGTTGTAGTTTGCTCCGCACAAAGATTTAACTTTCTTTTAAAGGAATGCTGTTTATGATATTGGGTCAAAACTTCATTAATTTTTAGCTTAATCGAAAAAGATTAATACTATATATGAATGATCATTTTTGAATATATTTATTTGTAGATTCTTAAATATTCATGTATTTCGACAGTTTGGGGTGCACTATATTATGGTGTTGAATGTATAAAATAACAACTCTGTTATTTTTCTTGTAAATGTTTTTACAAATTTTCACAATTGTGAGCACTTGATGCAATTATTCATGCAACAGTTTAAAATTTTATAACATGTTTGTCTAATTAATCGTTAATATGTCGTATGCTGCAATTTTTTGTGAAATCCTGACAAACATGAAGATTCACGTCATGTATTAAAAAGGGGAATAGTTTCTTACAACAAGTGTTGCATACTGCCATTCAGCATCAAATCTGCAATTGAAAGATTTTGATATTCCAACTCCATACGTCATTATTTTACCTCCATCACCTAGTTCTCGAGAGTCAGATCAAAAGATAAAAAAATGTTTCATTAGCAGTTAATTTGTGTGTACATTACATGGACAAACACTGACAATTTGAATTAACTGTCGTTTATTAGAATGATTTTGTCTTTATAGCAATATATTATAAAATCCATTTTTGATGCAATGAAGCTTTTTTGTTGTTTGAAATCCAATGCAGCATGTGTCTATGTTTAGAATCACTCCATTCGTCATTGATGATAATCTTAACTTCATTGTACAGCATTGAAATGAGAAAACTGATTGGGGTTTAAAATGTACTCCAAGCTATTTGTTAAAGACTTGGCTAATGATCTTAATGAGCAGATCGTTAAGAATTCGGGAGTCTCTATTTTAAATACTAATTAATGGTCGTATTCTTGAGAAAACATATTTTCACGCTAGTTCCCGATCACAAAACTACAGGTGTCAAAAGTTGCTTCTCATAATAAGAGTCAAAAGCAATATATTGCAAAAAATCTAATAATAATAATAATAATAATAAATTGTCAGGGAGCCCATTTTGTAAGGTGGCAGTTTGGAGCACTGAGGTTAAACATTATTATGATCATTACTTGAAAACCGGACCTCAAGCAATGACTGGCAACTTCCGAAGAGAGAGGGAGAGAGGGGAGAAATCGAGAAAGAGATGGGAAGTTGGCAGATGGAGCATACCACTACTGTTTTTAGCTAACTTAATCTCAATCAAAGAAAGTCTAATGGAGACAGGTATAAGAAATGTGCTTAAGAATGCTAGATCAGTGAGTCATCTAAGGTACATGGACAATCTGAAGATGTATGCTAGCTTAAGGAAGATGTTGCAGAAGGAAATGAAAGCATTGGGGAAGGCAAGTAGAGAGTCTGGTTTGGAGTTTGAAATAGGAAATTGTGCAGCAGTTACAATGATCAGAGGCCAGTGTTCAGATGGAGATGGCTTGAAGACCACCAGTTTGGATAGGATTGAGGCAGTCATGGAGGGGCGCAAGTACTCAGGAGCAATAGAGAGTAATAGAACTAATCATTAGGAAATGATTACGGGTAAAGAAGGTACTACAGAAGTCAAAACCGCATAAATGCAATAAATACTTGGTTCATGACATTGTTGAATACCCGCAAGAATAGTTAGTTGGAAAAAAATGATCTAAGAGAGCTAAACAGTGAGACCAGGAAGTTAATGAAATAACTTACACAACGAAAAAAATTCAGTGGCAACAGAAAAGCTAAAAATATTATATCAACATGTAGTAGACATTTTCATAGAAAACAAATTAACTACTAGTGTAAATTATTACATTTAATCTAAAAAACAATGATGTCCAAAATATAAATAAAAATATCAAATAAAACTGAGCACTTAACTTAAATAGAGATATAGATAGACTGTAAGTGACAATGCACAAACGAGAGAAAAAACTGCTAAATGTGAAGGAAGCTGTAGAATTAGAATGATGTGTCAACAAGGAAAAAACTAAAATGAATGAATGTAGGATCCAAAAATATCATTTCGGCTCAAATATACGTTGAGTAACTCGACCTGACCTGAACTTTCCCGAATCGACCTCTGTGCTAGACTGACCCAATTCTATCCCTAATGTAAACGTCTGCCTTAATGTTTGAATATTGTGCAATTAGGTGTTTCCTTCTGACCCTATTTTATATTAGTATTTTTATTGACTTTTTTTGGCACTCTAAGTAGATATTCTTCTATTCTATTCTATTCTATTCTAAAGGAAAGTGAAGATGGTATTCCTAAAATTCATAAGCGCTTCAAGCGAAAGCACAAAAGCGCAAGTGGTATAAGTAAAAGTTGAAAAAGCGAAAGCGACAATAAGCGAAAATTTATTAAGCGATCAATTCACTGATATATATATATATATATATATATATATATATAAAGGAATAAAACTTCAATGAAGATTATAAAAGCTAAGTGAACATTAAGCAGCTCGGGGCCTTGTGAAATTCTTAATGATCCTCGAAAATAATTTTGAATGCTTATAGATAAAAAATTATTAACATTATGCTCAAACTGAAAGCACCACTTGATTGAGAGTCTTGGCTCTTTCCCATTGACTCTTCGAGAAAATTCTTTGTAAATGTGGAAAACGGTTTGTCATTTTAAATGGACGCCAGGCAGTTTAAGGTAAAAAATATTTTTGTAAATCAAATATGTTATCTTTTCAGTGCAAGCTTCATAGGCGAATTCAGAATGTGATTTTTCTTCATGTGGAATGAAGACAGTTGCATATGAAAAGGCGATACAGTGGAATACTTCACTGTCAGGTTTCCAAAATTCGCATGGGTTGGTTAAATCAAAAACTTTTTGGAAAGAAATTAATAAATTTTCAAAATGGTGAAATGCACATTAAAGATCAATTTTCAATATTTAGTCACTCACTTCATCAAGCCTGAGATGCCTCATCCTATGTCAGAAAATCTTTCGTACGCCTTGATTGACGACCACCGACATGTGATCACGTCTTTCAACAGAAGAACTTGAGCTCGTTAAAATGCTGTATTCTTTCTTTACGATATGAAGCAATTTGTTTATTAAAATTATTTTATATAAATTCTGAGGATGTATTAAGTTCTCATTAATAATAATGATTCATGGGGTTCTTTCTTTAACCTTTAACAGCCTGGGGATTTTTAAAAAATTTTCATTATCCTATAAAAAAAAATTTAAACGCTTATAGCTCAAAAACTATTAATGGTGAGGTCATTCTGATTAAAGCACCACATGATAGATGAGTGTCTCTTATTTCTTTTCGCGCGCTGACCTTGTCCCATCGGGTCGTGCCTTCGGCCCCGCGACCTTGGTCTTTGCGCACTGCACGACTCAACGGGTTTGGAATATCCTTGCACATATCAAGAAACAGTCACAGTTCTTTGTTGCCTCCAAGGGTTGAAAACCTTCTAAATAAATTAAACTAGGTATGGAGTGGATTTAAATCTTTTCCAAAAATTCGAAAATTTCTAAGAAAACTTGTTAATCTATGCAACCTCTGCTACAGCAATAAGCTTTAATAGAAATTTTCAACATTGCATTAATGTATGTTCCCCAATAGACCTACCCATGCCTCAAGATTTTCAAATTTGGAAATAGGCTTGGAGAAAATTCTTTGTAAATGTGGAAAACGGTTTGTCCTTAAAACCTGACACTAGGCTGCTTAAAATTAATTACATGGCAAAAATAGAGGAATCATAGGTGTAAACCGGTCTGAAAATTGTCGAAAAATGCTATTTATATATATATATATATATATATATTTA
>CABFPE010000093.1:852681-874890 GCA_900660155.1 Hofstenia miamia
ATATATATATATATATATATATATATATGGATGCGACTTGGTCAACAAATGCTCTTTTTAGTGTATTAGGTGCATCTTTGTAATAAACCAGTGGCATACAAGTATTAAATGATAGTCTTAGAATCTAATTCTGCTACAAAATGTAAAAGTCTATTAAAAATTATCATAATTTTTCAGGATAGCACCAACTAAAAAGCTTCAAGAGCAATCTAAAATAGCATCAGTAATTTGTAAAAATGGCAAATGCAGACTAAAATATTAGTACTTTGGAAGCCATAAGTGAAATTTTGAAGATTCGGTGAAAGCCTTTCTAACTTGACGTGGAATGCACAGCTAGCTAGGAAATCTGTGCTGAGGAATTTTTTTGATTATATTAAATAATGGCATGGTTTTGATGTAGACTTGAACCTATTAAGTCACATAATTTGAACAGATTAGGCCTCTGAAACAAGCAATGTAATGCTGAACAAACTATCGTTTATGCCCCCCTTCAACTTAATAAAATGAATAAGTGGGGTGCTGCTGTCTTTCTGAATCCCCTCGAGAGCAGCCCTGTTTCTTATCCTAACTTATGTTACCTTATGGAGGACAATGTGTGTAATATTTTTTAGTCCAGAGTATATACTAGGCCTCACTGATTTGCGGCCTCATTGAAGCAATAATCATGTGGAGAATTAGGTCAATTATCTCCTGCAGAACCGCTGCCCACTCCTTAAAGTTTGAAAACACACTTGAAGTTATGCATTCTTATTAAATCAAACTAAACTTCCTGTTACTAAAGGATTCTGTTATTGTTATCAGTTATTTGTTTAGGATGTTTTTTGTCAAATAAAGATTTTTTTCTAATAATATATATTGTGGCTGCAGTAAATCTCCAAGCACTTATATTAGTGTATTTTGCAAAAATTATGATAAAACCCTTACTTAAGCACCAAATTAAAATTCTGCCTTTTAAACAATAGTTAGCTGAACAAATGTTGTTGTGCAGATATTTGTTTTTTGTTATGAAATCTTACTGCACTGCTCACACATCCATTGTGGCCAACTTTATGGATAATGATTTTTGAAAGGATTAGTTAACAGTTAATTTAAATATTGTGATGTTTTATATTGTAAATGTTGTGTAACATCAATTTGATTTAACTGAGTTTCAGGAAAATGAAGGAGTACTTTCACAGAGTTGAACTTTCTCTAGTAAAAGGATTGTATGAAATAATGTGTAATACAAAGTTAATATGCATATGGAAAACTACTTTGATATGGATATGGACACTACATGGCACCAACAACTGGTTTCCTAAGCTGAAACCAACAGAATGCATAAATGGATATATGGCCACTTCATAGTTGTCCTCATGAATAGAATAACAATGCCTATTCCATTTGCCCAAGTATGAACTCAATCTACCTATAATAACAGATCATCTTTGATTACAAAAAAATTCACTGAAAGATGATCAATGTGATCAATTTTGTATTATTGTGTATGAATAATAAGAAATATCTAATGAATATATGCTTCTGTACAGTTGACTGTTGACATGAGTACATGAATACATAAATACGTCTGAAATCTGAATAAATAACTACTATTATTAATCCTAACTATATTATGCCGATGATATTATATATTTATCATTATACTTGCAAAATATTTGCCACTACACCACTGAATGTACTTAATAGAGATTCAAATTATTGATCAATATTCATTAAACATGTTTTAATTCTGAATATTTCCAATTCTTTTAAAAATTTGAAATTAAGAATTTCAAGTATAATAAATTGTCTTTTCTAGGAAACAAATATCATCAAGCTAAATTATCCATGAAACAGTATATGTACACATAACTGGAAAACAATTTCTTAGACATTTTCAAAGAATTATATTCAAGCCTATTATGCATTTGGCAATGACAAGATATGGGCACATTGATTGGCAAATGTGCTCAAATCTATCTTTGAAAATTTGTATGTATTAAAGTGTACAGCTTTGCCTAAATAGTTGCAAAATTTTACTGTTTTTTTGGAAAATTCTAATTTTTCAAAAAAAATTGGAAATTATTTTATGCCCAATTTTCAGGTAATTTGAAGGTCTACATCATTTGGAAAAAAGTTGTTGTGTACATAAACCAACCAAGTCCATTGATGCATACCATGTGTATAGTCAGAGTTTGAGCCACTAACAAAAGTTTCAACAACTCCTGAGCAGTTTAAGTTTTTTGCAAACACTTCAATTTAATCTTAAAAAACATTTTTAGCCAATTTGGACACTAATTTTCCATATGCTAGAAACAACACGTCATTTAGTAGCAAGCAAACATCTCCCCAATTATGTTGAATAGTGAAATATATTGTTTAAGTATTTGTTTATATTGAAGCAAATATCTGCTAACATTGACAGGAATCTAGTTGGAAGTGCATTCAACTCAATTCAGGCAAGGAAAACCTATAAATTTGAGTGTGAAATACTTTTTAAAGACAGTCATCCTTCAATATTTAAATATGGAGCTATCTATGTATTAATATAAGTAGAATTTCTAAGCTTAAGATTATTTGTATATTCATATTCATGATTATATTGTTCCATATAGACTTTAAAACACAGTTAAATCTTTATATATAGCAATTTAAATATTAATCTTGCAATATTATTATAATTTTTAATTTGACAAAATGACAAATGGTGCTATATTTTTTGTTTTAAATTTCCGCTACATAGTGACGCGGCAAAATTAGTGTAGCAGAAGCCAAATTTGTCCCTGTCAGATATTTGTCCATATTTTTCTACGGTATGATTTTGTTTACAATACCAGTTATATTTCATATAAATATGTGCGATTTGGATATTTATATTCTCTTCAGTTATTCTCAGTAAATTGGTTTTTACTTATTATCTTGACTTTATATTTTATTAAAAGTTATGTGTTTCTAGATTCTTCTGCATAGTTAAAGGGCACACAGATGTGTATAGTTGGCTGCAAAAAAAATGAGACTAGAAAAAAGGCATATTACTTTGGAACTACTGAACGTAACAACTCAAAGGTAAGATTTTAAAATTACATTAAAGGACTATAAGTAAAAGCATCAAAGTTTAATTTGTTTTCCTCCTGTAGAAATAACTTCATTCAAACGAACTGAAACTGATTTCATTAAATTGGACTTCATTTCAGATGTCAAAATGTGTTGACTTTCTTGGATTTTTTCTTTTAAATCGGATATATTTTTCGGATTTTTCTTCTCAACGTCATTTTTCAATATCTGCCACACGTTTTCGATTGGAGAAAGATCAGCAGAACTTGGTGGCCATTGCAAAAACTGGATATTATTTTCAGAAAACCAATTTTTTGTCTTTGCTGACGTGTGCGGGGTTGCTCCGTCCTGTTGGAGTATCCATCCATCATCATATAAAGCATCAGCATAAGGCATAAATTCAGCTATAATTTGGCAATATCTTTGACTGTCGATTGTGGCTTTTCCGTCTAAAATTTTCAAATAAAACCCACGATAGGAAAGTGCTCCCCAAACCATAATTTTTTGGTCGAACTTTGGAACCGCTTTTGTTGGTCTTGGACATTTCTTTGACGACCACACTTGTACTTTGTTTCTGTGCAGTTGAAATACGCACTCATCAGTTATCCAAACATCTTCAAAAGTGTAGTCTTTCCAATCTTTCACGAAATTTAATCTTTTTTCTTGATGTTCTTTTGTAATAAGAAGTCGATTTGTTCTGCCAATTTTTGTAACTCCACTTTTTTTCAGTGTTCTCTGAACTGTGGTTTCATGCACAGAGATGTCGACTTCAGTTTGAAGTTGGTTTGCAATTTTTTTCCCAGAAATATAGGGATTTTTTAAAGCAATTGCGACTGTTTTCTGAATGAATTTTTCAATAATTTTTCGAGGGCATCCACTTCCATTTCTTCTTTTGAGAGATTCTTCTTGTCGAATTTTTTTCAGCTTTCGAAAATAAGTTGATCGAGAAATTTGCGATGTCGCAAAGGCGTTTTCAAGCTGTTTCAACGTTTCCATCCCGAAGAAATCAAGTAGAAACTTTGCAAAGCAAAACAATTTGTTTGGTAAGTGTTTTCAAGTAATTACGAAGTACCAGTTTAATTAATTAACTTTTTTTTGACCATTTTAAAGTTCTAAAAATTCTCGTTGTCTTTTATTTTTATAGTTTTCCTCTAAAACGTCTCAAAAGGTTTCCACAAAGCGTGAAAAAATAGGTGTTCAGTGTCATTTTTTTTGCAGCCAACTATATATTACGGAAAGAATTTCAGTTTTTCCAAAGGCATCAATAAACTCGGAAAACTGAAAATTCTGAATTCATTTTGTTGTTGTTGTGCATTACAGTTTTTTGTATTTTCTGTTTTTATTGACGTATTAAGTGTAGTATTAGAATTTAGTTTTGAGGCGCTTAACTATGCCAATGTACCACATGTAATAAGAAATTCTTTTCTATTATATATTTTATGTAATCCCATTTACATGATAAATTTTTCCTTATGCTTTCCCTCATGAGAAGACAAATTTATTGTGTAAACTCAAATTTGGAATGATTTATGGGTTTTTGTATTTTGTAAGAAATCTTATTTGAGGAAAGTTATTTGAACTTAAAAGAAACCAATGCGATTGTTAGTGTTATTACTCACTCAACACAGAAATTTGCAAGCAGCATAACAATAAAATTGACATGAAACGGTAAAATGTTATCAGGAAAAAACTTAGCGTGTATACACAATTGATACTTAGTTTATCTGATAATTGCTTTCTAAAAAGGGATAAAGTCACAAGGGAACATTTATTGTTGCAAACGAGGCTTAATACCATAAAACGTTAATCATCAAATTCCAGTATATGAAATAGGGATGAGCTGCAGAGGTGCCGATTATGATATGACCATTATGAACCATATTATGGATACCATAATGGAATGTTAGAAGAAAATTTTATGGCCATTATGAATGGCAAACTTAAAGATATGGCTATAAGGGAATTCCATAAATTCATTGTTACAAATATAAAAAAATAATTCTGAGTTCCACGAAAATTGTTACAATTATTGATATTCATCATATATTTATAACAATTGAATGAATAAATATTTATTTACAAATTGCTTTGAATAAAAAACAAAGATTATGTAAGATAAATACTTTTAAAAGTGAAGCAAAACTTTACTAAGCAGGTTCAGTAAACAAATACTGAAAATGAAGCTGTTTTCCATTTGTAATAGCAAGACTGCAAACAAATACTACCAATTAAATTATTTCCCATTCATTTTAATGTTTGCTATTTCTAATTGTTGCTCTTGCAGTGAGTAATATTCAAATCTAGTTTGGCTTCACACGTTATTACCTGTTCTTCCTAAAGATTCTCTGAATGTAATACTGAGTATAATGACAGAGTTTCTAGAGATACTGCTTTCCTATAGATTAGGGATCAGTTTCCTTTAGTCTTCCTACCTTCAGTGTCAGTGTACATGCATCCAAATTTTTCCTAATAAAAAAACGAAGTCCTAATATTGAAATAAATTTTTGTCCTTATTTGTTTTATTTTTTGAAATATATGGCTTAGCAGTATCATCGTGTATTTTGGGCGGAGTCTGAATTGTTTGAATAACTTCAAATTTTGTACAAATACGAATTTTTTGTCAAATTTAAAATTGAAATTTTCATCTTTAGAAATCGAAAATTGCGGCCCACACCCAGCCAAACCCTGTTGGGATATTTGGATCATAGTCATTTTCAGCCTATTATATGATAATTGACAAAAGCATTTCGTGAATTTTTTGGTTTGCTTGGCCAAAATTGACTGTATTAGATTGTAGTACTAAAAGTGCTTTTCATACTATTGTAATATTTCAAAATTTAATATTGATTTTTCAACAGATATACAGGATTCACTACATTTGAGTAAATTTGAATGCACTATTGCGTAAGTCATCTCATTTTGTAATACTTTGGTCCACTTGAAATTTTCTATTCGCATCTGAAGAACACATAAATGTATTTTAAGTCCATGTTTATTTATTTCTAGAATATTGTTTATATTCGGATTCGTTTCGGATTGAAAACTAAAATTCTTTTAAAAATTCGGATCGGATCGAATTCGGATCATGAAGTTTCCGATGCGGATCGGATCATAAAATTTTGGATCCGATTCCATCTCTGTTGGGGGTCTTGCCTGACTCGTGTTTGAATATTTTAAATTTCGTGCCGAAAAATCAAGGCACGCTTCCAACACTGCACGTTACTATTTAAACTATGATATATAGTACCGACTTAAAGACAAATCTGTGTCTGTAAACCACAATTTTGTATTACCGCACTACATTATCACGTCAAACTAAAAATTGTCGAAAATGTCATCATATCTACATCGATTTCCTAGTAGCATATATCATAATTAAAAGTATCCGGGGTTCTTAGTAAACTTATATTTTGTTTTAAAAGGGAAGCAATCCACTAAATGACACTATCGATGCTCTTATGTGCAAACTTCAAAGGTTCAAGTAGTAAAATTGTATTTGATATATTAAAATCAGTTGGATAACAATGGATAATTTCCCGAATGTTCACTAGATATATTATGCAAACTCTTGATATTTCAAACGCGCACAAATAATAGCTTTACAACTATATTGTCCAAGAAACGCCGCATTCATTAATAAACTTATGTCGTAATTACAGTTTATATACTAAATAAGGTGGATTGGAATTTTACGAAGACTGTGACAGGGGTTTAGTGTTAATGAGAAAAGTGGGAAAATGTAGTCCCTAACACACAATATTGGAGATTATTCTTTTAAAAACCAATAACTTAAAAGTAAAAATACTCGTTTTCCATTTTCGTTATTGCAATTAAGTTTCATTGCTATCTTAATAATTATTAAATCGGTCTTTTGAAATAATATGCACAGCATTTAGATGATAAGATTTCAAAAAATTTCATACCTTCAAATGTTATATGTGTCAATGTGCCAAGCAATTAAATATTCGTAATGTTTGTAAGTATATGTAAGAGGGGCCTTCAAAAAATTATCCAGAATTCCTATTACCATAATTTTATGCAAAATAAAAATATATCCATTTTATTATCTTAAATTTGAAAAATAAGAAATTTTAGACTAATTATCCAATATAGTCTAGTCATTTAAACTTTGTAAAACAATGTAGCTGAATAGAGAACAAATTCGCATGTTAATTCTTTATGACTTTAGAAGTAAGTTGAGTACGGACGAGTGCATTCAGAGGCTTCAAGCAGGTGTTATAGAGGGGTGTGTGTCTCGCTCAACAGTTTACATTTGGGATCGCGAGTTTAAACGTGATCGGGTTTAAGCGTGTGGAGATTTAATCCTTGCTGCCGGTAAGAAACCTTGTAGAGGTCGACGGTTTTGAAATTTTAACTTCAGTTCCGTTCGGATCGAATTGGGGCAAAAACCGCGGTTTCGGTTCGGTTTCGCTTTTGTTCTGTAATGAAAACATGTAATTTCGAAGCTATATTTTCTTATGGTCTTACAAGATAAATTTCAAGTTTTTCTTAGTCTTAATGAAAGAAGAAGCATTGACACCAGAAAGACTGCATCGCTTCTTGGTGATCGTGTTAGATCATATTGAACCCATGCGTTCTGATGACACATTTGTTGCCTGAATTGCAACAACTTTTTAGCCAGTAGCGAGAGCTTTGGCAGTATTACACAGCTACTAATTACCAATCACTAAAAACCGTTTGAAACCGTGCTAGTGAAAATGAGTCGGTCGGTTTCGGTCTGCGTGAAAAGCGCGGTTTCGGTTTCGGTTTCGGTTCGGTTTACCGTCGACCTCTAAAACCTTGTCGAAAATGATCATCAAATTGCAATTGATTCATTGTCTTATGGACTGGGTATATCATCGGAAACAGTTAGAGCCGTTTTAAGTAATCACTTACGCTTGTCTCACATTCCCTGTCGTTGGGTGCCTTTTTGGCTCACAGTAGAGCAATGTCAAAACTTCGTGAATTGGTGTCAAGCTAATGATTACCATAAGGTGGCGTTCCTCCAATGAAATTCGTCGAAGTCGAAGTAAAATATGGTAGCAATATTTATATATATATATATATATATATATATATTATATATATATATATATATATATATATATATATCTGAATATCATCAATATATTTACCTAACCATGGACTCCTAGATTTTTACTATATAATAATCTAGGAGTTCATAACACAACACATATACACGAAAGTACATAAATTACAAAAAAATATTGCATGCTATGAACAAATTAGTATAGTATATTACTTTAATATCACATTGTCATCCTTATACAGTTTGTATTCTAGCAATGATTTACCAGAAATATAATTTTGCTTAGGGAAGATTTTTAAATGCTTTTTAAAGGATTATATTTTTTCAGGTAGTAAATTCCAGGTTTGAAGGTGACATTAATGAACGATTCCTTTAAAAAGTTTTTCTTATACTTAACATATGTGAAAAGTTTTCATTTTGAATTATGTGTATGAGTATTTTCCTTTATTTTAGTCGTATTATAAAGTGGTAGGTTTTTAATAGCTTGAAGAATGTCAGTAGGGTATTCAATATGACGAGCTGTTTTGGAAAGAGAATCGACTTAAAATTGTTTAAATTTAAAGAATTAGATAACTTCAATTTTCCTAAAATTTCTTTATCAGAACTTAGTCAATCAAATTGTACGTCGATGTTGCAATTGAGACTTTCTACCTTAAAAGTACGAAATATAGACTTTAATAAATCTTCAGATTCGACTCATTTACCTTTCTTTATTATTAAGAATTTTTTCATATATTTGGTGACCACCTATCATTGGCAATTAATCAATGCAAAGTTGAAATCGAATTCCCGGAGATAACGAAAAACAACAGATGTAACACCTTTATATAAAAATGGAGATCCGCTTATTGCGAAAATTTATAGGCCAATCTCAATAACACACCCCTTGACTAAATTATTTGAAAAAATACTCCACAGAACAAATTAACCAACACCTTTACAAATGATGTAATTATGTCAATTACTGAAAAAATGTCCTCAAGTAAATTCTAATTTTTATCAAGTTGCATAAAATTTTGAAATTTTGGCGATTAAATTTAAAAATTACGGATTTCATCAAAATTCAATTAAGTTACTTATGATTTTTATCATTCACTCAGTCTTTATTTGACCAGGTCAAACAGGCCGGTCATAAAATACTGACCCGACCCGATCTGTGTCTGTTGAACCGACCGGTTTACACCTATGATAGAAATAATGTGTTTAATAGTTTGTTAAAAATTTTGAAAATATAAATATAATATAATGACCAGATTTCTTCAATCCAAGCAAAAATAGTACATCTTGAGTCTCTGGATTTTTATGTCCTACACAACACAACATTTTGCTGCTAACCCTTCACTGCGCACATTATTATGCGAACTATGTAAAAATTATTAGTTTTTTTTGGAAAGAAACACACCCAAAAATTATATTAATGAAAGTTTATTGAAAAATTTGCAAATAATACAAAACTGTATCATATGTGATACATAGACCATTTTGGCACATAATACAAAAGTGAAAACTGTATCATATATGATACAAAAGCAATTATGGCATGTAATAATCATAATTCCATTTTTTGGCATAAACACATATAAACTACTGTAGCTAAATATTTGAATATTTTTAGCACATGAGACCGTTAGAGATTCTTTCGTAAATAGGAGAGTGACTAGACATTCTTCATACTCCATGGAACTTTTGGAAGCAGTTTTTCCCTTTGTTGAAGCAGAGATGGTTGCCAAATTTGGTACAACAAACAAGTGTCAAGGACCCACAGTTTGGTAGTCTGCACCTTTGACGAAAATCTTTCGAGTCGGTCATTTCACACATCAGATACAGGAATGCTTACAGATGGGCCTCTTCTTTTCTTGGATAACTGCTTCTCTACTTGGTCAGAAGGTCGTCCTCGTTTAGGAGTCAGCCTTTCAAAAAGCTTCAGCAACTAATTTTCTGAAATCTGCAAGACGCTTGTGCTCTTCCTTGTTGTGTACCGCTTTGAACAACAGCCATGCATTGATCATTGTTACATCCATCAAGTGGTAGAAGATGTGCATATACCATTTCTTGGACAGCATCTTGTTCCGATGGCGCCCCATGTGGCTGTCAAGGAGATCAACTCCTCCCATGTGTTGATTGTAAATCTTCACAACATTTGGGCAGCTGATCTAAGTTGTTTGCTTCATCTTGTGATCATATCTCGATATATCGGATAAAGATATTCTCCCTGCAAACGATGACATCAGCCTTACCTGCTTGTTGTCGAGCTAAGCAACACAGGAGACCTCAACCTCTTTAACAGTTGTCGTCATTTCAATAGAATCACCTCGAGATTTCATGTCTTTCTGAGCTTGCATTTTGCTATTAGAGATCCTATTTCTTCTTACTGTTCCGAGAGCAAGTATGCCATTACGTGCCAGGTAGATCATAAGCTTCAATGAAGTGAAATAGTTGTCAAAATAGACTTTGTGGTACACATTCTTCTCAATCTTTCGACTTAGACGACTACAATATTTGAGGAAGCTCCTGAATCTGGTTCTTCGGGAAGGCGAAGGTTGGCCTTATTTTCCTGTCCAGTGTAAATTTCAAAATCGTACGCATAGCTTGAAACCCCGCAAAGAGCATAGATCTTATGGTCTCATTTGTGAGGCTTGGAGGATGGGCACTGCTTGATGACACTTCTGGCCTTCGTTACACAAGTCTGCTCATCAACCGACATACTCTCTTGGTAAACTTCACTCTCAGGTGTTCGATGACTGGGCGGACTTTATAAAGTCACGAGTACTATCGTTGAAGTAGAGTAATTGCCTAATCTCTTCAAGTGTTTCTGATGAGCTCGTTGCCATATACTGACGACCAGTAGTTTAAGGTACTAGGCACATGAATGTAGGACATTCCGCAGTTCATTTACAGTCAAATCTAAAGGTTTGCTTGGGTCAACTTGAATGTTGTACAACAATACTCTCTAGCACATCATCAGAAAAAATCTTCGGAAAAAGGCATATGGTGTTTCTAATTCAAGGATATCTCCTGGTAGCTCAGTTTTATCTCTAAACTTCAATTGTTACTCTGGAAGCACCAAAGACTTGCTTTTCCAGATAATTCTTTTGTATTCATCTGTTGGCGCAATCACAGATACCACATTTGGTTTTTCTGTTTCAGAAATAATGTTTGTCCTTTGCGGCACCTCCTTTGAAGGTACGTTTTGAGAGCACACAGAAATATTGTTTTCTTGCCTACTATCAGGGGTATTTCCTTCATTTTGATTTGGCAATTCATCTTCATCTCCCAATGAATCTGGAAAATTCCAGTCAGGATCACGAACGCTGTCATCACTGCAGGCTGAATCATTATAAGAGTGGTCATCAAGCAATAACTCTTGTATCTGGGATGCTGTCAGATTACGCAATGCCATCACCTGTAAAGATGGATAATTTCGCAAATTATTCAATGTAGTATTTGTTTTTTCAATATGACATGATCGAACCGTGATTATTTGTACAATATTCTTCAATTTAATAAAATTGTATCATATATGATACAAAAATATTGATAGCACATTTCATGATAATCTGCGCTTTGTATCAATTTTTAAGAACCCTTCTAGAGTCTTCTAACATCATCAAATGTTCTAATATACATCTCTAAAGATCTCTAGAGATATATAAAATCATTAAAAACAAGATAATAATTACAAAAAATAATATATGCACTGAAATAAATACTAGACATTGAAGCACAGACGGTATACACACCTCAGTCTCGTAGTGCACTTGACCAACGTAAGGCAGCGTGGCAAGCAAACCGCTTCTGTAAATACTATCGTACTTCACTTGTCTGCTAGCTTAACTGCATCTCTCAAGATACAAAGTGTTAGAAACGCTCAAATGCATTCACATTGCTTTTAATATGCAGTTTTATAATTTGTATCACGAGTGATACACCACGTAGTGAAGGTTGAATAGAAGAGGGGATTAATTCCAGTGGTGTATAATACACGTTCCAATTTCTTATTAAATGTAATTGATTTCGTTTTAACGAAAATACCATCGATATTGAGGTCAAATTTGCTCAAGTATACTAAATGTTAAACAAGCTAATTGGAAAACCGTTATATGTCGTGTCCATAAATTTGCGAGCTTATTAACAAAAAATGGCTTGGTAACAGAGTAGTCGGAATTAAGTTATGGTTTCCCACTGAGCTGATCTGACTTAATATGCCGCCTATGCCGTATTTCAATGACAAGCATACTGCATATGCATCACTATGCCATCAGTGTTTCGACGATGCATATGCACAATTACTTGCACTTCCTCACAGAAGGAATTTACTTTATCTCCGACCTTCCTAAGAGTCAATTAGCAACTAGTGCTCAGAATGTGACTCATTCAAGCTCACTTGTTACCAGCCATGAAAAGTGTTTTTAATTCTTCCTTTTGTTAAAATTTGAGAAGTGCATACATTTGACACTTTTTGTATAACTTAATTATTTGTTAAAATAAAATATTTTACTCATTTAATATCGCAACGATCTAAAAAAATATAAAGCAGGATTATCTCGAAACAAAGCTAGAGTGTAAAAACAGCTTTCAAATGAAATTCTAAATAATTTATTCCTATTATTCAAGCAAATGTCACGTTAATTTCAACAAATATTTTACAATGATAAATAATTCCACCTTCATGCTTACAAATATTTGAAAAATAAATATATTTTTATTCCTAACCTTATCAACTTCCCTAATGAAATTGTGAATTGCAAACATCTGATTTTTTTCTAGTCGTTACAATTGACCCATGGCCCGACACATGGGTCAGGCAGTCAATTTGTGACCCGAGTTGTATTTGCAAATGTTTGACGAATTTACCATGAAGCAATGTCATTGTTATTACATTAACAACTATGATAATGTCAACTTTATAATCTTTCCCGCACCTCTTTACAACTATAATTTAATATAATCACATTCCTCCCATTTTAACATATAAATTACACACTAATTTTTTTAAGCTTTGACAAATNAATAATATATGCACTGAAATAAATACTAGACATTGAAGCACAGACGGTATACACACCTCAGTCTCGTAGTGCACTTGACCAACGTAAGGCAGCGTGGCAAGCAAACCGCTTCTGTAAATACTATCGTACTTCACTTGTCTGCTAGCTTAACTGCATCTCTCAAGATACAAAGTGTTAGAAACGCTCAAATGCATTCACATTGCTTTTAATATGCAGTTTTATAATTTGTATCACGAGTGATACACCACGTAGTGAAGGTTGAATAGAAGAGGGGATTAATTCCAGTGGTGTATAATACACGTTCCAATTTCTTATTAAATGTAATTGATTTCGTTTTAACGAAAATACCATCGATATTGAGGTCAAATTTGCTCAAGTATACTAAATGTTAAACAAGCTAATTGGAAAACCGTTATATGTCGTGTCCATAAATTTGCGAGCTTATTAACAAAAAATGGCTTGGTAACAGAGTAGTCGGAATTAAGTTATGGTTTCCCACTGAGCTGATCTGACTTAATATGCCGCCTATGCCGTATTTCAATGACAAGCATACTGCATATGCATCACTATGCCATCAGTGTTTCGACGATGCATATGCACAATTACTTGCACTTCCTCACAGAAGGAATTTACTTTATCTCCGACCTTCCTAAGAGTCAATTAGCAACTAGTGCTCAGAATGTGACTCATTCAAGCTCACTTGTTACCAGCCATGAAAAGTGTTTTTAATTCTTCCTTTTGTTAAAATTTGAGAAGTGCATACATTTGACACTTTTTGTATAACTTAATTATTTGTTAAAATAAAATATTTTACTCATTTAATATCGCAACGATCTAAAAAAATATAAAGCAGGATTATCTCGAAACAAAGCTAGAGTGTAAAAACAGCTTTCAAATGAAATTCTAAATAATTTATTCCTATTATTCAAGCAAATGTCACGTTAATTTCAACAAATATTTTACAATGATAAATAATTCCACCTTCATGCTTACAAATATTTGAAAAATAAATATATTTTTATTCCTAACCTTATCAACTTCCCTAATGAAATTGTGAATTGCAAACATCTGATTTTTTTCTAGTCGTTACAATTGACCCATGGCCCGACACATGGGTCAGGCAGTCAATTTGTGACCCGAGTTGTATTTGCAAATGTTTGACGAATTTACCATGAAGCAATGTCATTGTTATTACATTAACAACTATGATAATGTCAACTTTATAATCTTTCCCGCACCTCTTTACAACTATAATTTAATATAATCACATTCCTCCCATTTTAACATATAAATTACACACTAATTTTTTTAAGCTTTGACAAATGTACGGCACCTTCATAATTATATAATTCTGCAGTAGATAGACTTAATATTTTTTAACCATATAGATCTTATTTTTCCAAAGACTTTTTTTGTTTGAAATTGCACATAGCCGCTCGATGTATGTTGGACGGTTGCAGGCTATTGTTCACGCATTTGACTCAACTCAACAACCCTCTAGATGCACGTGAGCCCTCTACAGCTCAACAGCAGAGGGCATCGGGTACTTAACTTGACCCGACCCGACCCGACCCAAAGTCGGGTCGGGTTCGGGAACATTAATTTGAATTTAGGTCAGGTTAGTTGATCAATTTGCTTGTCGGGTCGGGTTGGGTACAGTTCTATTATTGAATATCCGTCATTGCTCCACAGGTTTATAGGAGCGCCTATCACCATTCCCTTTGCTCGAAGTCTTGTCAAGTTGTGTAGGTACGCTTCTAATGGATTCAAACCTCAACATGGGTTCATCTGAGAACTTGGGCGGAGAAATTTACAAAATGGTTTTTGATATTTGATCTAATTCTAGTAGAAATAGAAAAAAATTCCTTTAGAACAGATAGAAACATAGGTTCACTGCTGATTTTATGACATCAACCAGCTTTCTCGTACATGTCGAAGCTGAGATAAATCAACTTTGAAAAATGACCTCACGTGAAATTTGACTTCTGGTAGGAGGGTCAACTTATGGGTACGGGAACTAAAATACCATAGAGGTTGTCCCTAATCTCAAGACAACTCTTAGCACTAGCCCTGGTTAAGTGTAAGTAAGGAAACATTTAATCATTGTAACTCCACTTAATATTTTTGTTATTGTAGATTATAGTTTATCACTTTTGTAAAAAATATAACATGTATGTACATTGTACACTACACATTGCTTTTAAAGCTTATATTAAATACACATCAAGAGAAGTAATACAATACGACTTAGTTGGATTTCAAAACATAACGTATACAAACTACCACCACTATTAAGATATTTGACTGGGTATGAAATGAACCTTAATAATCTAATGCATATGTTATTTTGAGCCCGCTTATTCCAAAATAATTACAATTATTTATTATTCATTTGAATATCAGAACAATCTTGTTATGTCGTATATTTCCTTCTTTTACAGTGTTCTAAATGTCTTCTATATTCAGAAGATGATACACTGATTGCTTTTTTACATACGAAATAAATTTTAGGCTTGCTGTTGTGTGAGTTTTTTCACACAACAACCAACACAACACAATAGAGTCATGAATCTATTCATAAGATATCCACTAAAAAAATAAGCTCAAGAATACTAAAGCAACGACATTCTTCTTACACCAAAATATACTCTGCCAATTAGAGTCCTACGAGTCTCAGACCAAAAAACCAACCACGGTACAGAACCAATTTGAAATAACATTTATTTTCTTTTATATTTGCAATTTTATTATGTTTGTAATATTTCTAATTTAGTATCCAATTTAGTTACTAATGGCTAATTTCAGTACATTTAATTTCATTACGGGGTCCAGAAATAGGTGTATGGGAACAAAACTCATAAAACGGGGCCGGGAGTAAGAATTAAAAATTGACCAATGTATGAGAGTGGGTATGAAAATCGGTGGTACGCAGGTCTCTATTTTCAATATAGTTACAGTTAGAAAAGTTAGTCATCAGGCATTCGATCCCTAAATTGTTGCATGAATTGCAATATACTCTCGGTTTTGGCTGAGATATGAAATTCCCAATCGAGTTTAAATCGGGTTAATGATAATATTTCCTAAATATTTTAGAGTAGTTCATATTGAAATGAAACTCACATACATGTAAATGATATTTTATTAGTATTTTTAAAATGAATCGAATCTAGGATATTTATCGAAGATTGATTCACTACTCCCAGATCGGAATTTAGTAATTCTAACGCCTCAGCTGTTACTGGATCAAAGCTTGAACGATGGTCTTTAACAGTTAGTCTTGAGGAGATAAAGTCTCTCTCTGATTGACCACCACACGTTTGGGCTAAATGAAATTGAAGTGCAAGCATATACAATTTATTATATATGCATTTTCAAGAAAGCAATAGGATGTCATTAGTAACGGAAATATCACAATCCTAGTAGTTTGCGAGCTCATTTCGCAAATCACAATTTGCGATACTATGTGACGACCGGTTTATTCTAGAATCTATCTTGGAATAAGTCACCATTAACATTCAATCCAGAATAATAACAAATGCGTTTGTGAGCAGAGGTGTTCACAGCTTCATGCATATGATGCATAAACCCACTTATCAATATCTAAAATAAGGAATGTTTAAATTTTTTTTCCTCTGATGTGTCAACAGGAAAAAAACTCAAATGTATGAAAGTAGGATCCAAAAATATCATTTTGGCTCGAATTTATGTTGAGTAACTCCACCTGACCTGAACTTTTCCAGAACCACCCCCGGACTGGACCGACCCGATTTTCTCTCTGATGTAAACATCTGCCTTAATTTATTTATATTGTACTATTATTTCTTTCTGACCCTATTCTACATTAGTGTTCTTATTGAATTTTTCGCACTCTAAGTAGATATTCTTCTATTCTATTCTATTTTAAAGAAAAGTAAACATAAAAAACTTAAAATTCATAAACGCTATAAGCGAATGTACACATTCGCAAATTTATTAAGCGATTAATTTAATGGTTTACATGCATATGAATTTTACTTAATTATGAACCACTTTAAGTTATTTAGGAAAAATAATTATCTTCAACCTTATTTCAACCCCTTTATAATCGAACTTCCCAGGAGAACCAGAGCAAGTCCCGTTTCACAACGTGCTGTATATGTGTTGACTGAGAAATAAGAAATAAGAATAATTTATTGCTAAGACTATGAGATGGAAATGAACGACTTGAGATATTAAAATTTTTTACATTTTCACATCACAACCTAGCAGTATATTTCATAAATATGATGAGAAAAAGTTTATTGTCAATCTAAGTAATGTTACTTGGGACATAATATTCACCATGCATGATGCAAATTATATGATTATAGATTAATTATAAGACATCTGAAGTATTATCTTAATAAAAAATGTAAATTTGCAAAGATTGCTTATCCTAGTAGATTGTAAATAATCAAAACAATTATTTAGAACTAAGAAGAAAACATTAAATTTGCAAATATTATATAAAAATGTGTAAAGCCATAAATTTGAAAATATAGCTATTAAATATAGCACTCCCATGAATTTTTTGGTATTAAAAGTTTTTCTTTAATTCTTTTTGAATTCAACCAGCCTATGAATTGAAATTAACATGGTAATGAGTGGAATATTTTAACAAATGCAATAACAATGTTGAGTTGAAATAGTTGTCTAGGCCAGGGAATAAAATTCCATATCCATTTTTCTATGTAGGAATTTAATATGGGTGCCAAGTAGAATAACTGAAAATGGAAAGAAATTCAATATGGTATATAGAAATTAATAAGTTCCAACGACTTTGTCCTACTATTAAGCCAAAACTAATCATTGCCTGCGCTTGTCGCAATTATTTTTTAATTCGTTCAAAACTGCTGTTAGACTAAACGTGTTTGATATTTAAAAGCACAAATTGTATGTAACTCAAGAAATAAACACATCACATTGAAACAAAATAATGACCACAAAATATATCTATTCAAAATATAATGGCGGCCATGCACAATCCATGTGTAGAAGTCAGAACTATAGAACTAGTATATTTCATAATACGTGATAAAAAATTATTGCCATTGCTTACCAGGGCGAATGTTGATAATACTTACACGGTATTTCATAAGAAACACTGTTGAGGCCCTCTCTATTTTCACTTTTTATAAATTATATCAATAAAGCTGTGAATGGACATTGTACTTTTATTCAATGCACAGATGACACTTGCTTGTTTAAAATGATATATTACTAGATGCATTGATTTATGATTTAGAAACTACTTTCAAAATATGCCATCGTTTTGGCATATTGTATTTTATTGGCATATGTAATAGTGTTGAGTCAGGTCAAGATTTTGAAATCAGGTTTATCAGAATTAATCATTTATATGTCACTATGTATTACGAATCCGTGTTGATAGAGAAAAAATGCATGTCATATGTCTTAGATTAAGAATTAATTGAATTTCAAAATTCCATTCCATGCTGTTTTCTATTTCGATTAATGTAATCGGAATTCCCTATTCACGTTTTTAACGCAATGCGAAAGATTTTTTGCTTTGCTTAGATATTGCTTGTACATGGTAGTAACAATCTCAAACTAAGGACGAGCTGGGATTGTAGATATCCTACTACTACTACATAGAATATTCCTTACATCAGATGAACGGATATCTTAAGATTCTCCCCTAAGAAATATAGTTCATCTATGTAGCATGAATTTAGACTTGGAGTGTTGCAAATCTAGGCTTGCACTGGCAGTCTGGATGATAAATCCCAAATTCATTTGGGAAGCCATTCTGAACTTCGATGATATACCTCTACAAACTGAAGACCTTCCTACAGTAGAACGAGAAGATGACTGTAAAGAGAAGGGATTGAGGATGAAGCTCAAGAATATGCCAATCCAAGCAGTGAATCAAGAGAGGACGACCCCAGCGTATAAGAAAACCACCCCAGTTTTTTAGATGTCCTATTGATTCTCTTGACTGAAGAGTTGAAGGGAAGGATGTTGCATTGGTATTAACCATTACACATTATATTTACGCTGCAACCTGCAACGAATGCTTGGTCGGGTAGTTCAGGAGATCGGTGCTTGTCAAACATACCTTTTATTGATTGTACATTATATAAATCACTGTAACTTTACAGTTCATAATAAAATATTAATTAACTATCTTACAAGATTTCCGTTATCGTACTTGGGCTAATGCTAACCCTATTTCCTACATTATGTTTTCTTAGGATTCATTAAGAACGTCTGTTAGTAATGTTTACGGAAAAGTTATTTGCTTGTTCAACAGCAAGTGTTATTTTAGTTTCAACTTTAGTAAACAATATATAAGTAATGCTTTGCTTTACCCACGACCTGCAGGTTTCCTTATTTTTATATGTATTATGACTTCGCAACCTTATCACCCATTCGAAAATGAAGATGAAATAGGAGACTTGCCGTTTACTATAGAACCTATCAACGCTGACAATGAAGATGAACCAGATTTCAAAAAATTTGATGACTTTAGGAAAATATTTACTTTTGAAAATTTTGGTGTTATTTTAGTCCCTGCACTAGCGATAAGTATCAACAATCTTATAAATATGATCTATTATCAATTTTTCGTTATGTATCTCGGCGCTTCTGGCAATCTTCACAGTATATCATCTGGAGTGTTTGCTCTAATTGAAGTATTTGATGTTTTCATTGCTATTTTGAGTGATAGCGTCCCTTTCTTTGGTAGACGACGAAAACCATACCAGATCGTTGGCTGGTGTGGATATATACTGACGTGTTTTGTGCTTATAATCGTACCTGTTCCGGAGCCACGTAACATATTCAGCAATGCATCAAACGCCACGTGTGAAATGAAGTACAAGCAAAGATTACAGCATCCCAACTTTAGAGACTTTGATACTTATTTTAATTGGGATATTTTTTATGTAATTATGCTTGCTATACTACCAGTGTTTATAAATGCAATAGGCGTTACATCAAATGGTCTCATAGTGGAATGGACCCAGAGATCAAAACCTGAAGATAGAGGCAAACATCAAACCTGTGTTGTTTTACTTATGAATATTTTTAATACAATAAATTCATGTATTCTTGGTTTTGGATTCAATTGGTATAAATATGCTGGACCTTGGTGTCATGGAATTAGCATAGAGACAATATTTTGGCTGCTATTTGGACTTGGCTGTGTGGGACTGTTTTCGACAATATTTATGATTACAGAAAAAAAGCGGAGGGATTTGGTTTCAAGAAAACTTCAATTTTTTAAAATGTATTGGAAAGCGATGCAGATGACGTCATTTCAAAAACTTCTAATTTTTATATTTTTCTCTTCAGGTTTTCAATTGATGTCATCCCCAGCTGATTCAATGATTGTAGAATATTGGGTTCATATGGAATCCTTAACGACAACAATTTCCACAATTCTTTCGGAACTTTTCTCAGCAGTCGCAATGGGGGTGTTCTTTGTTTACTTAGTTAACGGCAATTGGCGGGTAGTGCTTCTTGGTTCTCAAACTGCTTTTACAGTCATTAATTTTACTCTGACAAATTTAGCAATATTTAATATTCTTCGAAATCAGTATATCTATTCACCAGATAGCATTTTCAAGAGCTTGAATCTAAATCTGTTTATTGTTTTGTACATGATATTTGCTGCTGAGTACACTGAGGATAACCTTGAAGCAAGTTTTATCACATGCCTTCAATGGACATTGAGTACAGGTTCGTCGTTTTTCGGCAACCTTGCTGTATTCATTGCAGCCCCATTTAACGTTAGCAGCAGTAAACGATATCTTAGTGATAAGTTCGGTGATCAATTAGTAGTGGCAACACAGAGTTGGTTGTTCAACATTTTCAATCTTGGAGGCTTGATTTTGGTGATTAACTTAATGCCCAAGAATAAGGCCCATTGTACATATTTAAGAAACACATCAGAACAATCAACCAACCGCGCGATTCTATTGTTTGCTGGTTTATTACTGTTTACTCTTGTTAATGTAGGAATAACAATAGCAATGCCCTGGATTCAAAAATCACTCGGGTGAAGAAATTATCTTTAAATTATGCTGAAAAGACATTTCTTTTTTATTTATAATGTGATATATTCAAAAAATTATTGGGAGTTTTTAAAATATGCTCTATTACTTGTCCAATGCAGATATTGTCCAGTTCATAAAAATGTTTTTTGAATTTGCAATTCAGATGTTCTATAAAATTACAGTCTGCATATAAAGTACAGGAAGGCATCAAGGCCCATGGTCTCCAATACATATTTGCAGGGTTCACCGATAACCTACGCTCAGATAATGCGACGAAAGGGAAAACCTCCAGCATATAATTCATTAAGTCTCTCAAGTTGTCACACTGACCTGAATTGCTATTTTCTTAAAGATATCCATCCGTACATACTTCACATGAGAAATTAATCAGAAATATTATCAATAAGATATCGAAAGATAGTAACTAATAATGATTAGCTATCATTGTCAGACTAAATTTTTATAATATCCTTCGTACAGTGTTAATTTTTTATCTGCCAAATATAACCGGCATCATTGGCCGTTTTTCCCCTGGAGAAGATATTAGGGCCCACCCTTATGATACCCCAAAATTTTATTTTAAGAATACATGCAGTAAGTATTATTTTCTAAGTGTAAGAATATAAATATGAATGTTAAAAGCTATTAATAATTATAACCATCCGACAATTTTATCTACAAATATGATAGTAGAATCCGACTTAGTTAACTAAGGCCTTGTTATTTACCTGTACCTCATGTAGATTCTACTCTGTTTGGAATTACCAATGATTATTTATCAATTTAAGCAATCTTAATATGTTATACGATGATTGTGGTACGAAAAAGTAAAGCACATTCTTAAATTGATATCATATATGTAAATTCAATATTGATGCCATGTTTGCTAAATTCCATCAGCACATAAGGAATACCATATTCATTTTCTAGAAATTTGATAAGGTTAACATGAATGAATATGCGTATATTTTATCAATAGTTTGCAAAATCCAGCTTTTGTTAAAACATTAATTTGAAATCTGTCAATAATTTTTTTCCTTTGTGAATGCTATCAGTTTCTCGCATTGCATTTAGGAAC
>CABFPE010000093.1:874901-900757 GCA_900660155.1 Hofstenia miamia
TTTTTTATTTATAATGTGATATATTCAAAAAATTATTGGGAGTTTTTAAAATATGCTCTATTACTTGTCCAATGCAGATATTGTCCAGTTCATAAAAATGTTTTTTGAATTTGCAATTCAGATGTTCTATAAAATTACAGTCTGCATATAAAGTACAGGAAGGCATCAAGGCCCATGGTCTCCAATACATATTTGCAGGGTTCACCGATAACCTACGCTCAGATAATGCGACGAAAGGGAAAACCTCCAGCATATAATTCATTAAGTCTCTCAAGTTGTCACACTGACCTGAATTGCTATTTTCTTAAAGATATCCATCCGTACATACTTCACATGAGAAATTAATCAGAAATATTATCAATAAGATATCGAAAGATAGTAACTAATAATGATTAGCTATCATTGTCAGACTAAATTTTTATAATATCCTTCGTACAGTGTTAATTTTTTATCTGCCAAATATAACCGGCATCATTGGCCGTTTTTCCCCTGGAGAAGATATTAGGGCCCACCCTTATGATACCCCAAAATTTTATTTTAAGAATACATGCAGTAAGTATTATTTTCTAAGTGTAAGAATATAAATATGAATGTTAAAAGCTATTAATAATTATAACCATCCGACAATTTTATCTACAAATATGATAGTAGAATCCGACTTAGTTAACTAAGGCCTTGTTATTTACCTGTACCTCATGTAGATTCTACTCTGTTTGGAATTACCAATGATTATTTATCAATTTAAGCAATCTTAATATGTTATACGATGATTGTGGTACGAAAAAGTCAAGCACATTCTTAAATTGATATCATATATGTAAATTCAATATTGATGCCATGTTTGCTAAATTCCATCAGCACATAAGGAATACCATATTCATTTTCTAGAAATTTGATAAGGTTAACATGAATGAATATACGTATATTTGATCCATAGTTTGCAAAATCCAGCTTTTGTTAAAACATTAATTTTAAATCTGTCAATAATTTTTTTCCTTTGTGAATGCTATCAGTTTCTCGCATTGCATTTAGGAACGTAATCCATAACTCCGATAGTTAAGCTCTTGCCACAATTGNGCCGTTTTTCCCCTGGAGAAGATATTAGGGCCCACCCTTATGATACCCCAAAATTTTATTTTAAGAATACATGCAGTAAGTATTATTTTCTAAGTGTAAGAATATAAATATGAATGTTAAAAGCTATTAATAATTATAACCATCCGACAATTTTATCTACAAATATGATAGTAGAATCCGACTTAGTTAACTAAGGCCTTGTTATTTACCTGTACCTCATGTAGATTCTACTCTGTTTGGAATTACCAATGATTATTTATCAATTTAAGCAATCTTAATATGTTATACGATGATTGTGGTACGAAAAAGTAAAGCACATTCTTAAATTGATATCATATATGTAAATTCAATATTGATGCCATGTTTGCTAAATTCCATCAGCACATAAGGAATACCATATTCATTTTCTAGAAATTTGATAAGGTTAACATGAATGAATATACGTATATTTGATCCATAGTTTGCAAAATCCAGCTTTTGTTAAAACATTAATTTTAAATCTGTCAATAATTTTTTTCCTTTGTGAATGCTATCAGTTTCTCGCATTGCATTTAGGAACTTAATCCAAAACTCCGATAGTTAAGCTCTTGCCACAATTGGAAGAGTAATCTCCGGATGTGTACATTTAAGTGCATGTAGGATTGAATCTGATCAACCAGACTTCTTAGAAACCCCTGGATTCTTAAGCAAAATCCACTGATATATGGCCAATCGATACTGACAAGTACATTTTTATTAAAAATAAAATTCGTGGAGTTAGATGCATTTAATTGTTATCAAATAGTCTAGTTTCAAACGGGACAATCATTGAATCAGAGAGTTTTACTTTCAGTCGCTTTATTTACATTAAGAAATTAGCGTCACTGTAACCTTATCAACAAAAATCACGGCACTGAAAGAAGCATATCGAAAAAACTTTAAATTTTGGTGACTACAACACCTAAATCACATTTATTTTTCTCACATTTTATAAATCGAAAAAAATATCAGATTACCTCAATAAACAAAGGTGTACACACGATTTTCTGATGGAGAGACTTCTAAATCGTGAACCCCCAGAAACTGTTAAAATTATCAAAAAATGTCTTTAAATTGCATTTAACCACCTCGTTTGTCAATTTTTTACAGAAAATTTTTTACTTGATCAATAAAAATCAATGCTGGTGAATTTAAAATATATGTTTGAAATTTCATGCAAACAAAACTTCAGAAATGGGTATTCATATCTATACTTTTGAAACGCCACCTAAGACCTAGGGTTAGCAACTATTCTGCACTTAAAGCTAAGAGCAATTATTTACAATAAGTTGTTAAATTTTATTACCCTAACTAAGAAGTAATTTTAAAAAGGAAATTCCATTTTCAGAAAATCTAATACAAGGGAAGAAGCGTTATCATGACTTAACCTACTTTGCATTGAAGAAGACTAAAAGATTTGTTTCATTGCACATATCGAGTAATTTTTAAGCATTTTCATTCAATTCTCTTTGTAAAAATACCTCATTAAGAATATTATATACTAATTTTTAGTTCGTAAGATAAATCTACCACTATCATAAATATCCAGTTGTAATGAGAAACTTTAATTAGAGAAAATTAATGCTTGTCACCTTACTAACTGATGATCAGTTATTCGTATTTTGAAGAAGGGCACATTTATTTTTGTCTTATAACTGATCCTCTATATTATGAATTCGAGCATATAATTCTAACATTTTAATGATTAAAACTGATCAAAAACAAAATTTGTATGTCTTTGATCACGAATAAACTTTAAATGAAAACTTAAAATAAACATGACCGGATGCCACATAAATTACATTTAAGAAATTGATATCAGAGTTCTATGATTCTCAGATTATAAGTTTTGATAATATGCAAATAATAAATAATATAAAATATATTTTTTCTTTGTTTAATATTTGGAAACATGTTTGTTGAAAAGGGAAAACTTCACAAGTTCATTTCTTTTAACAATTTTTTACAACTAACCTCCACTCACAGTCTTCCTGATATCAATTTAAACATAGAATAAAGAAAATAAATTCTAATTTTTTATTGAACGAATTGATTAAAAAGTTTATACAGAGAGTAGAAGTGCAACGCCTCCAAGGACCCATCTAAAACAAGCATTATTACATGTCATTGTTTAAAATAATCTTACTTTGAAGGTTTTTCTTTAGTTTTGATATTGAATGTCCATACAAATGTTGGTCCACGTTGCTTTGTTTTGTATACTGGACAAGCATAAACCATCTTTGTTTCTGCTTTTTCAACCGGTATTGCTAAAATACGTTGTAAAAAAATTTTAAAAAACAGTATTTAAGTAGAACTCATTAATGAAATTAGCGATTTTACCTTTAAGATAAATTACTGGCATTGTTGGTGTAAGTTCTTTAAGTTTAGCTTCTGCCAAAAGACCACTCTGAGTGTCCCATCTTGCACCTTCCATATAAAGGCCATGCAAATAAGCGCCTTCTCTTGGCGGTGCCCCAAAATCATCTTTGTTTTTCTTGGTTACATCACATGAAATTGTCATTTTGTCTAAAGGCCATTCGTTCTTTCGAGCTGTTTGCTGCATAATGGCAGTTAAAAACGACTGAGGGTTAAATAGTCCTCCCAACCAAACCTAAATAATTGGTTAAGGAAAATATATGAGAGTATGAAGTCTTACTGTATTTGGAAGTGAAAAGTCATTAGCCCAAATGTCAATGTCTTTCACTCGGAGAAGTAAGTCAGCATACCATTGGCTGAGACCATTCAAACTTGGATACGCTTTTGCACTCCAACTATCAGGTACTTTGTCCATAAATAATGCATTCATAAGATCTTCCATTGCATTTGTAATTGTTAATTCACCCTACATATAAAATGTTTAGTACAAAAGTCAAATTCACCAAGAATGTTTTAGGCTAGTTTGTAAGTAAAGCTTACATTAATTAAATCAGTTAGCGTTGTGTCATTTCTTAAATAAAGAAAACCTTATTATTTATATTAGATTTCCATAATGACTAAAACACCTTACAAAACTGGCCATGACAACATTTAAAGCATTTAAAGCTTAAAATCATATACATGTATTTTTATAATTTTCTGTTGGGTATGGGAAAAAAATTTTTTTAGTAATAAACGACGAAAAATTATTTTTAAGAATATATTTTTTTCAGGAAAAAAAATGAACATCAATTTATGACACCAAAAACAAACTGTCGAAGCACTAACCTTAAGACCAAGATTAAGCTCTTTGAGTGATGATCGGATGAGATTAGTTAATGTGTTCATGCGCTCGCATTCTTGTAAACAAACTACAGTATACGGGGTGCGTTCATCCGGTGGTACCTTTGCACTTAACTCTAGCATGTTGAAAGGATCAGGAAGCCTGTCCATTATCTCATCAAGTATTGATTTCACCTAAACATGAACGATTATCTTAGATTTCGATGAGAACCGTTGTGTAATGAAAACTAAATCTAATGAATAGTCAAACTTACCCGAACTAGCTTAAAAATAATTCATCAATTATTGTAAAAATCTACTTATAAATTCTTTATTTAAAAATATTGATACATATACACTAAAAAATCCCTACTTCCAATACTAACCTTTTCGTCTTTTGTCATGCCTGCATCTCCACCTGCACCTGCGTCTCGAGGCTGCATCTCAAAAACAATCTTAAACAACTTTTCAGATGTATCGGTTAAGAATCCAATTTCAGCATTAGGATGCAATCCGTAAAGCACTGGACTTTCTGCTGGTAGAGTTTCATCAATGTATCGGTGATAACCTTGATAATCAGAGTTTGGTGGAGTGTAGAATCCCGGAGCTAATGTTATTTCTCCATCAAGCTAAATCAAGAACTATTATTTTAAGCATAATTGATGGGTGTCTGCTTTCAAATGAGAGAATTACAAGATGACCTGTACTCTTAACTAGTTGATGTAAATACTTAAAACTATATGTTTTACTTTAATATAAATTTATTTGTGGTTAACGTAAACCGAAACTGCTTCAATTTAAAATTGTGTGTTAATGTTTCATTAGCGATTTTCATTGGACAGAATGAACTGAAGTTGTTCTATTGTCCTAAAACAATCTAAAAAATTAGAAAGGTTTTAATTACTTGATCTGGACCCATATATTCTTCCAAGAATGTGCGACAAAGCCGTCTATCCCAATCATCCGTAATATGACCACCGTACATGATATCACCAAACAGGTAACGTAGATCTTCCCACGGCACCTAAACAAATAATTTTAAACAGAGGATCAACTAACAATCAAAACGGGATAATTAGATGCTAAACACCTACTTTGTTATTAGACTCTAGATAGTTGTAGAGAACCATAGCTGAAATGGTTAAATCACCAGTGTTAAATGGATAACCACGGTTCCATCCTTGAGCACCGAATTTCCTCCTTTCTGCAATAACTGCATGGAAGTAACAGAGTGAGAATAAGATTGATTTAAATTCTGCCTCCTTTGAGCACATCTCGAGTGTGTCTTGGGAAAAGTTATCTAGTGCTTTGTGGAGATTGGCAAACATTCCTGTTGGGGGTTCATTTGTGATCTTAATCGAATTTTCAAGCACACCCTGGGGAATAATGTGATATTCAGCACTTGCTGCGGGTTCAGCTGAGATAAAGAGTCTGTAGTCGTCATGCGGTTCTGCCCATAGCTCCTCCATTTTCTTTTCCAATACAACCAACCATTTAGCCACCAAGTGAACATTTTGCAAAATAACCCAATGACCTAAAATGCAAAATCTAGCTCAACACCTCCTTCCATAGAAACGAACCTTCTTTAGCAGCCAATTCCATCGCTCTCTCAGCCACGATTTCTTGACCTTGTCCTAAAGAAACGTTGTGGAAATTTTTCTTTTCAAATGTGAATCCGATTTTCTTTCCATGCGCTTCTACATCAACTAAGGGATCAACACCAGGCGATAGAATGAAAAACACTGGAGTTTGTGAACCAGATTCTTTAAATGACTCGGCAAACGGAAGAGAACGATTTTCAGTATACTTCTTGCCAACTTTTTCCTCAATAAAGAGCCTAGGATGATGTTAATGCAACTTCATATGAATTCCTTATAATTTTGGCCTTAATATTTCAAAAGTATAATTCTACGAATTTACCATAAAAAAGATAATGTAGAACTCTTGCATTACTTAATTTAGCAGAACAGATTTTAATGGCCTTTTGAAGACCCATTATATCATTATTCAATCTAAGATGCTTTTAATTTAAAAAAATTACAAAAATTCTAAAACGAATAAATAAACTTTTTTCTTAAAAGTTTTTTTTACATATTTTAATAGAATATAATGCTTATCTCAATGTAACCCAGCTGGGATCAATAAACAGCCATATCATCAAGATTCGTAGAATCTGCGTCAAACAATAAATATTTGATTTAATATTGACAGTAGGCATCGAAAAAATTTGTTGATTAAATGTAAGCACTGATAACTATTTCAACATAAACATACGTCGGTTGTCCCATCCCATAAGTTTACATAATGTCATAGAACGCACCTCTATGTTGTAATATTTGCATAAATTTTTCGTCATCACATTATATTAATGTTCTTTTATCGCTATGAATTTGAAAAGAAAATATTTTTGTTTCACTAAGCATATACTTTGTGTTTAAAAATTGAGTGCATATACTAATTGTCAAATTATGGTGTTTAATAAAGAAGTGAGTAGATTATTATTGAAGTCATACTCAATAAACTTATGAATTTTTTAACAATGCAGCGAAAGTGACACAATTAAAAAATTGATTATCGAAACATGAAGATTATTTGTGTTGAAATCAAATGTTTTTAATGCATAACAACGCGCGTGGACATACAGGCAAACAAATTTCAGATTTTGTTCAATCACGTGGTGTTACCCTGGTAGAATAGCCTTCTTTGTCACCAGCTCATTGAGGTATCATTTTCAATACCCAATTGAGAAGAAGGATCTTCTGATCAGTCTTCTCCATTTGATATTTTCTAGTGGCTACCATAAATTGGAACCATTTAAAAATGGTCTAAAAAGCATAATAGATTCCGAAAGAAAATATTTACAATATTATATAATAATAATATTACTTTAAATATACTTTATTTATGTAAACTTATGGGACAACCGAAGTATACAAAATATCTTTGCAATTAGGATGGGAAGTTAAAAAATCGAATCTTTGTTACAAGAGAATCGTTCGAATATTCAAATGAAGTGTTGCATTACTCGTTAACTTTTAGAAGTTATGAATTTACATGTAAATAACCTAACACTGGCATTTTTAACATAGTTAAAAATAATCACAAACAACTATCGTCACAAAACTTTTGAAAATATTACTTACATTATAGCGTACGTCATACGATCAGGCCTTAAAGCCCTGAGCATACACAAACGCTGAATAGCGGTTTTATTTTTCCATTCTTGCGGAAACTTTTCTTTTTCTATGCATTCTGACTCGACAAATTTTTTCCAACGCTTAGCAGAGCCCTCGATATCGCGATCAAGATTCTTGTATTCATCAAGATTGCTAAGTGATTTAATCGCGCCCCAAGATGTATTGTTGAGGAAGTCAACTGGACTTGTAACATTCGGCGAAATAGGGAAGCGCAGAAGATAATCAAGTTCAGAAGCATTTATGTCGCCATTGAGCAGAAGGACTTGGAATGCAGTTTGAGTAGTAAATATGATTTTATCTTTCTCAAACAAGCCTAAATTTAATTGCTAATGCAATGAAGAAGTAACGAATAACAAACATACAGTTAATCTATATGGCAAAACAAAATTGAATTGCATCAAATCTATAATGACGTAACAGATTCATTAAAATTTTCTATAAACCTAATTCACAACATGTCCCTCTTTCAAAATATTTCAAAGCTTTCCAATAGTACGAAATCTTTGGTATATCGTTAAATGATTATCGAAAATATTAGTCTTTCTTTGATTCCTAGTCATTTTAAGTGTCCACTTACTTCTGGTGGTGTAGATGTAGACTTGGTAGGTAATTTGATCAATGAGATTTTTAACTCTCTCCTTCACTTCTTCTGATGGTGTTGCATTGTCTATAGCTGTTTGGAAAACTGTGGAGAAGGCCTTCAATGAGAACTGGTACATTGGATTTATCTTGTCAAGATCATTGAGAATGAAGTAGAGCATTGATGCTCTCGCAGCAGCTGGTCTGTATAGTTCACGTGCCTCATTAATTTGAACCTGAAATAGTTTCGTAACAAAAGCACGTATTAGATAGCAGCACATGATTTTTTACAAGTTTTATTGTAAATTAGATTTTCGTTTAGTAAATTAAATTTAGTAAAGCATTTCCAATTTGATTTGTCGAGTTTAAAAATATAATATTTTTTTAGATTTCACCTTTTAAAAAATTCCTCGAATAAAATGTTAAGTGCTAATATAAAGGAAATTGGAGTTTTCTGCAAGATGAACTTTGGTCAAAAACACCACAGAAATATATTAATTAAAAAGATGACAAAATACTAAAAAAATTACCAGCATTACTTTCATTTTGTTGTTAAAAATTAGCTATATAAGAAATGCTTTTAATACCCATTACCATTTCTTGAAATGCCATGCGTACGTGTGGCATATTTCTACCAAAAATAGTTAAATTTTTCGACATGAACACCAAAGAATTATTTTTGGGGATTTAGTATTAGATTATTCACATCAAAATAACTTAGAAGTAAGAGAGATTCTAGTATAAAATTGAAAAATTCAAAATCTGCTTGTAATTCAAGTGAATACTATAAAAAAGATTAGAGAAATCTAATTAATTAAAACATAGAAAAGGATGGGTTCGCGTACCTCAGTAACTTTGGCTTCCTCTACTTTCACCTCGATTTCAGAAGCGGTTTTCTTGGTAGTCTCAAGATTTTCAACTAATTCAGTATCTCCCAAAAAGTTTCCACCTGCAGCAGAGAGACGTGCTAGCAAATCATCTTCTAATTCTTTCAAGGTTATTGTAAATTGATTCTGTTGCTTTGTCAAGTTCAACTAAAATTCATAATTAAATATAAAATTTGGGCTTGAATACAGTAAAAGCCTCATCATTGTTTCCAGGTTATTAGAATGTTAACAAAACTGCAATAGCAAATTAGTTCTAGAATTCCTAAGTATTTAAGTACGTAAACTAAGGCTATTATTATAAGATTTGCAAATGTGAAAAACCAATTAAAATATTTTACAAAAAACGTTTTGGAAAACTATGAAATTAATTCTTTATAATGAAATTTTGGTGATTTCACAATTATTAATCACTACATTTTAAAAAATTATAAAATTTTACAATGAATTAAGTTTGCAGATCATAAAAATATGACAAAGATTCTAAGGCCACGGTTAGACTAGTGATTGGTTCAAAAGTGATCTGTCACATTTTGATTGAATCGCAGGTCTAACCACCCGAGATAATTAGCGATGTGACGATCACAAAAAAATCTTGGGCATTCGATTTCCTTGTGATCGTCACATCGGGTGTTTAGACGTGAAATTCTTTCAAATGTGACAAATCACTTTTTAACCAATCACTAGTATAACCGTGGCCTAACTTAATAATCTTTATAGTTGCAGATCATAGCTTTGATGATAGTTTCGAAAAAATATAATTAGCAACACAATTTATATTACATAAAAAATATAAAATATGCTTTCCAACGTTGTCCCTAGTTAATTTTTTTATATTTTATAGAGATTTAATATTTTTTACAGCAATAAATACAACCTAGACTTAATTAGAAATATAAAATTAAGTATTCTTTTAACTGCAATGACTTCATATTAAAATCTGACTTAAAAACCGTAACATTTTTAAAACATGGTGTATAAAAATGCTTACCCTGAGCTCCTCTAAATCAGGTCTTTCTTTGCTTACAACATCCGCCAAAAGCTGATCTTCCAATCCATCGCGAGTGACTGTGAAATTAATTAGAGTCGTCTGCGCTTGCATTTCTGGTTTATAATGTGGATTGGCAAGTTTTGTTTGAATGATCAGTTTAAAATTTTGATTGTAATCGATTTCCTTGTCTCCGAGTTTAATGGCAGTACCTTTTTTGATAGTGTTTCGACCCAAAATAGGATCAAGTACTGGGTCTGTGCTCTCACCAATATTTTCCAAAAGCACAACATCTCCATTTGATAAAGCTCGTTCCATTACATCCAAATAACCTTTTTGTCCCAAACGCATGACTACTAGAGAGTCCCCATATTTATGCTTAATCCATTTGATGCCTTGAAGTTGAGGATCAATCATCAACGGCCAACGTTCGCAATTGGAGAGAATAGTAGCGTTTTCTGTAGACATTCTGTCACTGGGTAGCCCTTCGTTGTTCCAAGTAGCGATTTGCGCATTGTCTGTTAAGAGACTAAGTGGATCTATTCCCTCGGTTATTGGAATCGGGGTTTTTAGGCTTTTCAGTTTTTCCATCCATTGCTTTTCAACCATATCTGTACGGTAGCGTTTCGTGAAACAGCCTACATATGAAACAAACGCAGAAATCAGCAAAACATCTCCTGGTAGAGTTACTTCATCCAATTTAAATTTCTGCACTGCATCAGCCCAACGGACATTTTCAGATGCTAATCCACTTACCAAACGGTTTGCCAAATTGATTGTTGTCGCTGTCGCGTCGGCCTCCTGTTGACATTTTAATTTGGCGGCAGTTGCTTCTTCAAATTCATCTGTAAGCACTTTCATATTTTTATTAAGTTCTGCAATTTTATTTTGAATTACCTCCAATTTGTTGTTAGCATCTTCCAATTTTTTGTTAGCTTCTGCTAAAGCTATTCTTTTGGGTTCCACTTCGCAGAATACTTCATAATATTTTATCACATTAATTGCCCATGAGCAAAGACCAGCTGCAGCAGACGACTTCGCCTTAATGAAGTCATAACTAAATTCTGGATCATTAACGTATTTTTGCATCTCTTTAACTACTGAAGGATGAATATTATCCTTGTTATAGTTCACAAGATTATTTAAGAATTCATCTACTTTAGCCATCATTGATTTTGCGGCTTTCCATGATCTGTCTTTAGGTATTTTGCCAGTTGCTCCACCATAGTACAATACTATAACACCAGCGGTTACATTTACTACAGCTGCAGGTGGTGCTCCGAATGATTTCAATTCTGTTAAGTTAGTTTTATCTAAAGTGGCTAAAGCTTCTTTAGCTGCTTGTAAAGCAGGTTCGGCTTTTTCTAAATCCTTAGCACAGTCAGCTTGCTTTTCAGATACTTCTTTACGAATTACTGATACTTTCTGCTCCTCAACATCTGCAATTTCTTTTTCCTTATTAACAATTTCAGATTCTTTTCCAACTTTTGCAATCAACTTATCAGCATCTTCATTCTTTTGCGCCAATTCAACTTCTTGTGTGGCTAGCTTACTCTTTAAGTCATCTACTTGTGATGATGTACTTCGCAATTTTTCCAAGCCATTCTCTAAGCGTTCCATTTTAGCAAGGAGATCCTTGTGTTTTTTGCCAAGAAGATTTTGATACAACTTTATCAGCTCGAGGAAAGATTTAGGTGTTGTATAATTGTAGCGACGTTCATTTTGCAAATAAACATTACTCATTTCATTAACACTTGTATGAGCATATGACATGAACATTGAAATAGATTCTCGCAATTCAGGGGAGAGAAGATCTACCTCCTGCAAGAATTTTAAGCTGACGCTCTCCAATGCTTCTTGTGGCCATTCGTGAAACCAATCAATTGATGTACAATTAACAATTGCGGGAAATCTGCGTGCACGTATTCGAATTGTAGGACCAACAGGTGAGAAGCATAACACTACCTTTAGATTACGTCTGACTTTATCGATAAAATATTTCCAACAGTTCTCTCTGCTATCTTCCATACCTTGGCCTTTTACTTCAGGTCTCATTGCTGCAATGACATTTTCTACTTCATCATCAGGTAAAATTTCTGGAATTTCTCCTGAAGCAAGCAAATCGTTTACAAGTACCAAAAATCTCTCATCTGCAACTTGAGCATCTGTCATTAAGAACATAACTGGTACATTTTTCATTCCAGCTCTTATGTACTGTGCTCCAATATCAACCTTTAGATCTGCAATGCTATAACCTTTACGCAGAGTAATTTGAAACACTTCCAAAGAGCTGATTGATGCAGCCAGTCGAGCTAAACTTTGTTTACCAGAACCGCCTACACCCACTAGTAAGGCATTTCCTCGCGGGCTTTCCAAAATTCTGTTTATTCTGCATACATGCATCATTGCATCTTCAAACAATACTAAGTTCATTTGTGCATTTAATTCATTGTAGCTATCTAAGGCTTCTCTTAAGATTTTAGAAAGGCTTTCCCAACCTTCCACTTTTAGATATTTTGCATCTCCTATGCCAGTTGAGAAATGAGTATACATATTGGGAGAAGCCATTAAGTCATCAATGTTCAAATCTTCCCAATGTTTTTGCACAATATCCATTTCAAGCTTGTCGAAAGTTTCCATATCTTTCAAGTCAACCATCTTATCACGATAAACTCGGCGACATTCATGAATCCAAAGCCTGGCCAAGTCAATATTTGTTTTTATGCATTCGGGTGTGGTAAATAAAATTCCTTGAAAAATGTTGGATAGATCACGGAGATTGAAATTGTAATGAAATTTGATTGCTGTTGGTAAGAACATTTGTGTAACTTTTGTGTGGAATGCGGTCGTTGCATTTGTTACATGAGTCGAAAGTTTCTGTATTGGAGCTGGAAAGTTTCCATACTGGAAATGCTGCGAGAGTATACTGTTGTAAATAGTGACGATAGCTTCTGCACTAGGGAAACTGGTTGAAAAAACACAAAAATGGCGTTGCAGACGAGGTGTTATCGTGAAACTACCTGCAGTAGGGTTCATACATGAAACAAATAGTACATTATTGATTTCTTTTAGTGTGAGCTTCGTTCTGTCATACCAATGTTGGTAATCCATATGCTGTCTTAGCAATGTATGTGGTTGGACTGTAAAGTACTTGTCGACTTCTGGCATGTTCATATCATCAATAAAGTATACCAATTTTTTGGTGCCTTGAGGCCCATAGTTTTTACCAGCTTTCTTTTCAAGCGGTTTCTCAAGGATTCTTTGCAACATTTCAGATGTTGTGTAAAAATTAAATGGTACGTTTGCTATTACGTAATTGTCAGGATTCAATTCGGACAATTTGTTGTTCATTAGCACAGTTTTACCAGTACCAGCATTGCCAACCAACATGACAGGACGTCGTTTTTCCATCAACATGTCCATAAAGTAGCGTATACGTACAGTTTCTGCTGTGTTTACAAGCATAGCTTGTAACGGCATTTCAGGGTCAAGCTCAAATTTAGGAACCAATTTGCTCCAAGATTCGAATTTCTTCGTTTCACTGTCGATGTAGTAGTCGAATACAGTGCCCTGTGAAGGGAACTTAACTGTCTTAAAATCAGTTGTCCACCATTTAGTAAATTCTACACGCCAATCAACAAGTTGATCCAAAAACATAGATGATCCAAATGCCCATACACAAGCAAAGACAAAGTAAAGCTCATAAAGATCCTTTGGACAATCAGCAGGTGTATTTTGAGGTGTTAATAAACACTCAAGAAGATAGCACAACATTGTAATATGTGCTGTTTCAGTAATTGGAGTGATTTTTTTAAATCTAACTCTCAAACAATCTAAACATGCAGGCACATACTTATCAAATAATATCGTCAAATTTGCACGCTCCGTTTGAATTTCGCGGGTGTCAATCCAACTTTGAACCATAGGATTCCATCCTAAATCTGCAGGATTTACATAAAGAATACCAGCTCGAGAAACAGTAGCTGGTGTTGCGGTTTTCAGATGAGAAATTTCAAACATTAATCTCATTGTAGGATTCAAAGGAATTCGTTCATTGGATGCCAGTGTTAAGACTTTGTTATCGTCCATTACAGTGTTTAGCGACTCAATCCACATAGGATCTATATCACCATCAAGAACAATCCACTTCGGTGCATCACCAGGAGCATTAGCTAAGTCACGCATTATCACAGAGAACAAGCCATCTTTCCATTCACGCGTTGCTGGGTTAATAATACCAAACAGCTCATCGTTTGTAACAGCTTTTGGATTGATATCAACAAACATTGCGCGTTTCTTCTGAAGTTTATAGGTCATGTTTAAACATTTCAAAATTTGTGATTTTCCAGTACCAGCAAATCCAAGAACAAACACAGAATGACGCACTTCTTGTAACTCTTGAAGCTGCACAACTTTTAATACAAAATTATCTTCAGGTTGCAATTTAAGTTCAATGGCAGAATCTTTCACAATTTTTTCAAAGTCAGGGTCTCGCTTTCGTGGAACATTCATTGCTGGGAAAAGATCCCCAATGAGACCTAGGAAAATCGGCATATCATCTGTAACAATTTTAGGTACATTGAAATCTCGAAGTGCTCTCATCAGTACCTGATCTTCAGGTCTTGAGGGATCACCACGACGTAATGCGCCAGCAACCACTAATACAGATTTAATAGCTCTGAGACCCCAATCGTAGTGATCTTGCTTTGAAAGTAATTCCTTGCAGAGTGTATAGAGCGTAATGAAACGACGAGCCAGCAAACGAGCTTCTGTAAATGCTTCAGCAACCAACATAATTTCAGCAATCAATGCAAAATCTGGGACAACCATTGCACATGGTCTAAAGAGAGCCTTGAGATTTTCAGGTAATTCTGCTCTGCCTGCATAACCAGGGTTCATTGTAATAAACATACCAACTGTAGGCTTAAGTCTAATTTCACCTTCACCCATGAAGTCAAATTTCTCTTTTTTATCTTTAATAGCATCAAGCACTGATTTGACTTGTACAGCAATGACAGAGAGTACTTCAACGGAAATTCGATTAAATTCATCAAAACAACCCCATGCGCCAGTTTGAGCAAGACCTTTATATATGTTGCCACATGATTTGTAATCCATTTGTTCAGAACAGTTGAACACATAAACCATTATACCGAGTGCTTTACCTAAATCTTTGGTAGTTTCTGTTTTACCAGTACCAGCGGGTCCTGCGGGAGCACCACCCATAATCAAATGCAATGACTGAGTCAAGGTAATATAGCATCTATCAGTAAGGGGTGTGATGACAAGACGAGGTGTATTTCCGAGGTATTCATACGAGTATTTAAAAACTGCATCGCAAATATTAGCCATACAATGGCGTGATTCATCCTCCCAGCGTGGTCGTAACTGTGAGAGCCACAAAAACGCCTGGGAGTTATCAATTTTTTGCGTAATAAGTTTTTGGACAACGTCTCGAGCGTGGACATCAATTGTACAAATTGTCATGATTTTCTGACGATCACCTTTACTAAGCTTTCCTATCAAAAGCGTGATGAGCGCATTGAGTTGTGCGATCTGTTTCTTATTGTATTCCTTCATTGCATTTTCATAGCCTTCTTCTAGACGACCGAAGGCGATATTTATTTCTGTGGTCCACCATATCTGTGTAGTTGCAAGGGCTGGCTGTGCTGGCCAATCAAAAAGCCATTGATCACGTGGTTTTTCTTCATAAGCGACGACTGAATCCATGATCTTAAGTCGGATGGTTTCGCACATTCGGTCTTGGACTTCGTTGAGCCATACTTCAACTTGACCGTGGCAATCGCATGGCTTGTCTAATTCAACCTTTTCTTTTTCATTGCTATACATGACCTTTCCAATTTTATTCTCTTTGTCAGCGAATTCAAGATCTGCGAGACTGTCAAACAATTTTGATAAATGCTTTGCAACTTTCTCGGGGTAGTTTCCATTGGATAGAATATCCAATAAATCTGCAGACGAAACGAAGTAGAAACGGGGAAAAGCCAATCGTTTAGTTTCTAAGTACTCAGCTAAAGCCTTTTCACAAAGAGAGAGTTCTTTCTGTAGCTTTTCTAGTTGTTCAAACAAACCGACTTTATTAGTAGCTTCAATAACATTTGGTGTTTTCCCGGCATCAACTAAAAGTTCTTTAAAATCTTTATCAATGCCATCAAATCTCTCTGAATCTTCTTTGAGTTGAGTTCGAATATCTTCAGATCCAATAAAAATTGATTCAAGGTAAGACCAGGTTTTCTGCACATCCATCCATATTTGAATGACGGAATCTGCCATGGACAACTTCTTCGTCCAATCTGAAACTTCTTCTAAAAAGTGGGCAATATATTTTGAACTCATAAGATTTTGCAATTGGACTTGATTATCTTCAAGAGTTTCAATAAGCTCTTCATCTGCCTTCAACAGATTTATGTTTGTTCGTGGATGCACTTCATATGTAAAATCCATATTCGTCCAGATCTTATCCAATTCCAAAAGAGTTTTCTCCATACTACCTTCCTTAATGGCCTTATCAACAATGGTTCGAACTTCATCCTCAAAATTATGAAGGTTCAAATTTAGTAAATCAGCTAAGGTAGTTTCATCAGATAAAACAATCTTAACTCCGGTAGCTTGCATCAGCTCATTCCAATGACGATCACGAATTGCAGGATTTTGAAGATCACCGACAGCTTTAAGTGACGTCATCAGATTCTTGACGTTGTTTTCTGTTCCGGAATAAACATCCCAAGCACGCATTTCTTTATCAAGTGCTCTGATTTCCTTTGCAAATTTTTTGCATTCCATGTCCATGTTGTCAACATTAATATCGGTCCAACCTGTAGATGTCCACTCCTTAAAGCTAGTCCTGATGACAAAACTTAAATCCCAGCATGACTTCAACATTTTGCTTTCTTTTCTGCACTGCTTTAGTTGTCGATACTCTGGAACGTTAACCTCAAATAAACTTGCAGATGTCATTAATTCCGTCATTTCATCTTCAAGCTCTTTGATTGCTGAATGTTGTTCATCTAACTGATCATATGCATCTTCAATGGAGTATCTAAATCGATTTAATGCAAACAGGAATTTATACGATAGCGATTGCACAATCTCAAAATAAGATTTCTCATAAAAAAATGTCTGCTAAGTGTAAGCATAAAAAATATACATGCATATATACATATACATATATATATATATATATATACATATATATATATGTATATGTATATGTATATATATATAATTGTTTTTAAGTGTAAATACGTAAATGTCAAAAATCGTATTACTTGCAAATATTGAAAACAATTAAAAAACTACTTTTGAAACTATAAATGTTTCATCAAAATTGAAACTTAACATACTTGAAGGGAGCAGTAGAGCGGAACAATTCTCTGAATTCGTGTTGCTTCAGATCAAAGGAAGTGCACTTTCTTCTGATTTTAGCAACTTCTTCTGCTTGTAAGGGAGCGACATTTTGCTTAACAGTAAACGCGATTTTTTTCGTATTGTTCCATTTTTCAGGAAGTTCCTCTAATTGAGTATACACCTATAACATTTTACCTTTAAAATTTTACTCAAAGTGAATGTAAACACCCTCAATATGTAATTGAAGAATTTTTACCTCGTCTGACATTTCTTGATCATATGTTTTTAGCAAGTCAATGGTTTGCTTCAATGGTTCAAACATTCCATCTGTGGTTGCTTGGCGGTCTTTTACATTGAGCAAATAGCCCATGCATCCGACTAAGCCTTCATAATTACCTTCCTCTACTTCACGATTTAGACCATCATCCGTTTCAGTAATAAATAAGGCCAAGCTGTTCAAACTAAATGAATATTGTATTAGCAATTCTGTCACGACCATCAATTGGTTTTTTTTCAAAAAATATTAATAGAAATTAATCAAATGATCTGATGTCTAATTTGCCTTAAATCGACAGCCTACAAACACCAAAAATTGCTTTATTAAGAAATAAATGATGACTTAATCTAATGATTTATCTCTCATACACATTTAATGAAATTCAATGGTCAACATTTAATCTAATTATGTTAGAATTATAACACATATATAACATAAATTAAGTAAGAATTAAACCTTTCTGTAACATGATTAACTAGGTGATTCTTAAACATGAGCGACCATCGTTTGATAATGTTCAACAGTGCCTGTTTAAATGGGCGTGAATCGATTCGTAACCAAGCCTCAAATATCACAGTACCATCCATTTTCTCGACTTCAGTATGCGTTTTTTCATATCCATCAATCTACAAATAATTCTATTCAAACAGGTTTACTTTTCAATCAAATTTCATAACTATTAAAGTGTACTATTTCAAGTTATATTTAATATAATGCATTTATACTGGGATAGTTAAAGACATTTTTAGAAATTACTCATTTGAAAATTCATTTCCAAAATGGCAATATATAAATTCCTGGATAACATACAAAATTAAAAACATTCTTACACTCAACAATGGATCATACAATATATTGTATATTTTAGTAATCTACACTCTTAAGAACAAATTTCTGATATTAAAAACCCTGAGAAAACATGTTGTAGATAGTCATAAATTTTAAGGCTTTTTCGATTTACTGTTAACGCAGATAATTTAAGAATTATATGAAAATCCAAATACTTGTTCTTTGAACTGTTCCAAAGTGGGAGGGGATTCTTCGAGACCATCTGGATTTGCTACAATCTCCTCCTGTTGGAGTACATGACCATATTTAAGAAATTGCTTCATGAATTCAGTTTTATCATCAAGCCACAAATAAGCATACGTATCGAAACCAGCTCTGTATTCTATTGCTCTGTTGGTTCCAACTAAAAATTTAAATATTATTAAATAGAAAAAAATACTATGCATATAATATTAATTACGAAATCAGTTTGAAATAATTAAAACTAAATTCAATTTATGTACTTTTTTAAAAAGCATTGCCAGACTGCATTTAGCTTTAAGCATTTTTCAATTTTACATTTGACAAATCGTCTTCATAAATCATTTACTGGGAAACACTCTGTTGATAAATTGAATTGTCAAATCGATTACTGGAAAAGGGTTTCCATGACAATAAATAAAACGGGTAATGTTTATCATTTCGCAAAACTACAATATATGCACAGTTAATATTTATGTCCGGAAACGAAAGCTGGTAAATTTAATGTAGATTAGCAATTAGGACTAAAATTGGAGTCATTGAAGGGTTTGGCATTACGAATCTGAATTTTGTCAATTAAAACAGGGCTTCAACATAACTAATTCAAAATTTATATGAATCGTTTTAATATATACATCTAATATGCATTCGCGATATGCAGTGTTAAGGTTGCATAAGAAAGAGTTTTACGCATGAATTTTAGGCAACAAAAAACCAAATATCAAGCGATATGCACAAAACAAAAGTCTAAATTTGGATCGAATGAATATACTCATATTATTAGAAAAGAAACTTTTGAAAATAGCAAAATACAAAAGTTGCAAAAGGTTGTTCTTTTTTAGTGCAATGAATATCTTCGAATTACAAATTCTCATATTTATTCAAAAACCATCGATTTCCGGTGTTGTTTTTTAAGATAATACAAAAAACCTTAATTTCAGACTATTAGTTAAGAAGAGCTTACATTGAATTCTGTCAATGATTTCTTGTCTTGGTTCATTAAGATCAAGCATTTCCTCCATGTCTCCCAAATAGTTTTCTTTCTCCGGATTATCAGCGACTCTGTCCACTAATGCAGCCATTGAAAATATGTCTTCTAAAAGTCCTTCAACCATAGCGTAGAATCCTTCTTGATCTTGATTCAAGGTTGGATCAAACTCCATTTCTGACGTCGGGGCTGCATTTTCTTCAGTAGGCTCGACATTTCGCAAATGCAAACGTATGTCCAATAGTGGAGCAATGTTATTATTGTGATCTAAATGAAGTATTACATTTGTCTGTTTCTATTTGAACTAACTGTAGACAAAGCAATATGTTGAAAAATCACAAACTCATTCAATATGAATAACAGAAATCTTTTCAAATCGTTTCATTGTGAAACTTATTGACAGAAAATAATCTTAAAATTTGACTTTATATTTCAGTGACAAAACTGTTCAAGGTAATTGACAAAATGTAAAAAAAAATGTTGCAAAACAAATGTGTACCAGTGTTATAAAGGAAGAAGTCTAATGAAGCTTTAATGCAGTTAACGAATCCTTCCACAATCATATCATCAACGTAGTCTTTGTACGCCTTCCAATGACTACTATCGCTATGAGCCTTGAATAACTCCATGTTGTTCTAAATTACTTTGTTAAGTTTGATAAAATGTGAATCGAACTTTAATCTAGGCTCAAATATTTAAAATATATAATAAAAAACCAAAATGTTGGAAACATTTGGAAGAGAAAATTGTACCTTGACAAGTTCATGTATTTGAAGGCCATCCTTCTTGATGTCATCATATCGTTCTTTCTTTTTAAGCTCACGTCCAGCGAGATCTAGCAGAGCGTCTTTCTTTAATTCTTTTCTTTCAAATAATGGTGCCTAAATTTCAAATTGAAGTGGAATAAATTTTTGAAAAAATTGCAAAAACTGAAATTTTAGGAACTATATGAACAAAGACTTTTAGTGCATACCTTACACCACTTGCTCATAATATTTTGAATGTTTTCAATGTTATCTTTACTCTTCTGAGTACGCGATTCCAAATCATGAATAGTGTCACGTGTAGATTCAATATACTCCCATGCATCTAAAGTTTTTAAAGTTAGCTTACCAAATAAACAATTCGAAAAAAAGACTACCAAATCTTTACTAAGTGTAATTTTGCAATTTCCTAAGTTTCCTTGAGTTTCTAATTTGTAGTCCATGTATCTTAGAGATCATGCAATTGTTGAAAAAAGTATGTAGTTCAATGAACAAAGGAATTACCCGCTTGTGTCCAATTGATACTTTCTAAAGCCTTCTCTAGGATTTTATCGATATTGGCAAGTTCATCTTCAATAAGAGGACTTTCAACTTCTAATGTTGTGTCGATAACTTTATTGTACCATGCAACTGCTAAGTCCAAGCTCTGGTTAAACTTCACGTATGTATCGACCTTTTCATAGAGAGTTGCCGCTTTATCGGGAATGTTTTCTTGTTTGAGGAAATTCAGATACTTTACTTCTTTTAGCACTGCAATCAACTGAGGATCAAAGTTCACCGACAAGTGACGATTTTCTTCGTTTCTTAGCAACAACGGCTTGTTCAAATTGGTATCAGTGTTCTGTTCGACTTTGCTAGTCCACGAGTTGTAAACATCAACATCATACCTAAACAAACATTACCATCCGGATAGAACTTCAATCTCTTACTTCCCGAGAAGTTCCATCATTTCAGTGTATTTTTCAGTTTCTATCTTCAGATTTTCTTCATCAAAGGAACTAAACGGGGTTCATTTAATATCGTTCGTCAAATAAATGAGGAATCTATGTTCAAATCATACATCTAAATATAATTATAATCTACACCCTACATCGTTCCTTAATGTATTCACTTTATTAGATATTGAACTCTTCCATTAGCACTTAATAAACAATATGCTCGACGTAAATTCCGAATATTTGCAAAATTGCGATATCCAAGCAAGAATGTACGTTACCTGTGATTTAAGTGGGTAATTTTCTTGTAAATTGGAGTTAGCCGTTGCTTCATTTCGTTTGACCAGATTAACTGTCCAGATACTGTAGGGCAGTTGCGATGCACTTCTGGAAACTCTTTGGCTATTTCCAACTGCCGATCATACAGAGTTTTTGCTCGGTCGAGTTCTTCATTGAACATTTCAAGGAGTTCGGGATATCTCGACTCAAAGTCCTCTTTGATTATTGGCCTATCCAAAATCGAGCCAAAACATTCAACCATCTAGTAATATATTAATTATATATTATAACGCATTTATAACCCAAAGGAAATATTTTACCTTCAAAATGGCATCGCATCCGGATGAGTCATCAAAGCCTTGAATAGCAATGGCGGCTAGGCGTCTGTCAAGGTCATCAATTCTATCATTAAACTTTTTAAAGTCATTGTTGAAGCTCTAAATTATGTGATTAACATTCAGGATAATATTGGAAGAACTTACAGGATCGGTGTGATCGAGATTGTCGTATGTGTTTTCAGTAAAAATCTTCCAGGTCTCATTGAATTCATCAAATATGTGAACAACGTTTTGAGAAAGCATTTTGCCCTTTAGTCCACCCATTTCAATTTTTTCCAATTTGGCAAAGTCCAAGAATGTTAGGAAGAGTGTCTAATAAATTAACTTACTATTTGATACTTAGAAAATTGGAGTCATTGAAAAGATTTCGGTTTGGGTTTCATTATATATGAAAAATTTTGAAGAATTACCTGGATTTGCTTGACTCTTTCTACAAAAAGATCATAGCGTGTGAAAACAAGATGTTCCCCGAAATCCCAGCCAATTTGCTCGTCTTCAGGAGTGTCAGCAGGAAATGTAGATTTAATCAAATCCTTGTATTCATCGTAAAGCTCTCTGAAGTAGATTAAGTTAGCGATGGCCAAATTTACATTTTCAATAATTTCTTCTGGTTCACCATGAAATACTTCGAAGGGATCCAAATATTCGCGGCACTAAACATAGTTTTAAATATTTTAGATTTTTAAAAATGCTCCTTAAAAGATGCTCGGTTTGAACATACTCGTGAAATTATGAGATTGCAAATTTCTTGGAGAAGAACAATCAATCTTGGTGCTGACCGGTAGTACTTAGAGTGACACCAAATCAGTGAAACGACTTTCATCATTGGAGAAAGGAGAGGCTTTACTTCTGCAAAATCGGCGCCTTCAACATCCTCAATGTGACCGCGAAGTGGCTTCAGATGTAAATTGATCTCGTCTGCTTCAGTCAAGGCTAAATAAAGGGTGTGTATCAAATGATCATGTCTTAGGAGGATATGTCACTTGAGAATGATTTTGAAACTAGGATCATTTACCTGCAGCGACGTCTCTGAAGACAGTTTTAAATGACATGTAGTAACTACTTTGTGTTCTCTCGAGTATCTGTGCCATTTTTCTCACTCTTCTATCTCTGAGTTGGTCCCAAATGCACTCTAAGTTATGAGTTCGGACTTTCCAGAATTCTAACTCCACAAACGGCAAAGGATTCTGTTCAGCTAAAAGCGGTTCCGAAGAATCCTTCTTTAGAACATCTTGTATTTGATGAGCCCAATCAATGAATACGCTTTCAATTGAATGGATCAGCTGGCGATCGGCAGCATCTCTAAATTGCATGCTGATAATAGATAATGGATATAACTAAATATTAATAAGTGCAATTTTGAAAAAACGTTTTCACAATAGTCTTATAACCTTGAGTTATAGCATGAAACTTTTAAAAATATTTTTAAAGATTATTTTTTTAATGATACAATTAGGGTTATTTAAGTTTGCGCAGTGCAGCAGTTTTTCGAAAGTTTCTGCAAGCAGAAAATATTATATGATTCTTTGCAGAGGTTCTTTATTAAAACAGTATTTTAGCTGACACAACCATTGGTAAATTTAATCAAAGCTCTAAACCAGCCTGGCACGTATTATACTATGAGCAAAGTACGCATTAAAAAGTATGTCAATAAAAATATCACAGCCAATCTAAAATTTCAGGACTTGATAGTTTACTTCAAGTTGCAAATGATAAGACAGCAAAAACTATGATCAACTAAATGAAAAAAAATTGTAAATTACTTACAATCCATCTTCTGCCTTATGCGCTCCAGCGGGTAAAGGAAGTAAAGTTTTTCCTTTTACTTTACCACTGACTACGTATACATGATTCTTTAGATTGTGAACGTGTCGTAGTATGTCATCGCTGACCACTTTGGGCCATTGGTCATGATTGCGATCGTTAGACAACAATGGCAAGAGAATCTAAAGAAAAAAACCATAAACATTAGATTGTTTAAAAAAAGTTTACTTAAAAGTTATTTAAGTCAAATTCAGTTATATGATCCCGCCCCATATTAAAATTATAATTGCTATTTTAATTGTTACAAAATTCCAAATCACCTCTCGTGTTTTTAACAGTTGCATTCAAACGTATTAAATTAATTGGAAGGCAGCGTTTACAAAATACGATTGAAGCACACATCACACAAAGACAAGCAGGTGTTTCCAATCCAGCTAAATTTGAAATCATTGATTTATGTAGAATGCCTCAAACGTACCATAGAAACGAGTGAGTAACGGAATTGAATTAATGAAAGGAGGATTTGGGCGAGGACGCATTGCAAGAGATTTTGCAAATATCATAACACAAGTTACAATATATATATAGTTTTTGCTTGCATATAGCTGAAAACATAAAATTAAAATAGTAATTTCAAAAAATATTTTAAAGTATTGAATTATTGTAGATTTTAATACAAACTACAATTTATTGTAAAAAAGAAGGAATTGCTGTGTAGTATATCTCAGGGAAATTATATTTTAACTGAGAAAAAGGTTTTTTCGATGATAAATTATTAAATGACACTGTTAAATCGTGAAGCATTGTGAAAAAACTTAAGCATCTTTATTAAACATTATAATTGAATCCGATAAGACTCTATAGATAGAACTAGGGTTTGACTTATTTGATTTACATTGTAAACATAATATAGATATTAAAATACAGCTTTAAAGCACTTGGCATAAATGTAAAACACAGAATTAATAGTAATACCAACAGATATCTGATGTGTTATAGTCATTAGGATAATTATAAGAATTTTAAAAGCATTTTACACGTTATATCATATTGTTATTTAAGAATTTAACAGAATCTTCATCATTAAACTTTTAGTCTGAAATGAAAGCCTTAAGTATTATGAAAATTTTAGCAGTCGAATAAAATGGGGACATTTTGAAAAAAGCAGAAAACATAATTGATAATGTACAGGCCAGTCATTGGAACGCATGTTCCAAGCAGTTGAACTTCCATTGAATGGATTATAGAAGCTTAAGAAATTTTTACAGTAATCAGGAGAATTAATGTAGCAGAAGAATCAAACTATAGTATGAAATAACAAACGTGACGCAATGGTTACAATACTTTCATTCACTTAGCCTAAGCGTAACAACTATAATAATTCCATTTGCTCATAGTCTAATCTAATGATTTAAACTTTATTGACATTGATCCAGTTATGACTAAAGTCAAGCAGGTACATTCCTGTTTCTAAGACAATTCACTTTGAAAAGTAGGATATTCTAGAAACTTTGATAATAACTTTATAATTGTTATATATGTACTATATAAATATTTTGATAACTATTGTGAATGTTTTAATGCCTCAAGTGTACATGTAGTCAAAATGAGTAACATGGAACACTTACCTCATCAACTAAAGCTGACAACTGGTCTAGCGGTTGATAAGAGATGTCACCAAACAGGAATGCCTGTTTGTAGTTTTCTTTTCTTACTGCCTCTTTCGGATTTTTCTTAATGAAGTATAAAGCTTTTGCTTTATTAGTTTGTGGCCACATGTGCATCAGTGTGAGCAAACCAGCAGCATTCTGTTGAATGACAAGTAGCATTTCGTCTGGTTTTTCCAGGAAATTGTGAATTGTGAGAAGATTGGTATCAACATTGATTAATTTCGCCCATTTATCTGGCTTGAGTTTCATAGTTTTACATGTCTGCGCCTCCATGAAGAGGTATCGTGGGTCTTCTGTGGGGTCCACATTGACCGTGGCGGCTTCATCACCCATTTTGCCCTTGAAATGCACCATAGTTAAATCAGTGAATGGAAAAAAGAAAATTTAAGCGTTACTCTCTCCTCCACCTGTTCATTTGGCAATAACACCGCGTTTTATGAACAGTTACTATGAACCTGTCGTAAATATATATTTGCTCAAAGCCAATCCGCAAGTATTGTGTA
>CABFPE010000093.1:912737-941413 GCA_900660155.1 Hofstenia miamia
AAGGAATCATATATCTTTTCACAGAAACCAGCTTTAAAGCATCGTAATAAAAATCTATTGATGTTTGTAAGAACTGCAGAGTCTGATCCATAAACTGATATTCCATTTCCTGTTTGTGTCGTACGTTTCAAAGAACAGCAATTGATGCTAAAACATACAATTCTGCTGCACATTTTANTGGCATTTGATATTTTTGATTTAATCTAGTTGATTGCTCTTTTTTATTTTCGTTTATTATGAAGTAATTAATCATTGGATGTCGTGGATTTTCTTAAATTTTCCTAGCAAGTCTAATGTCTTCCTCATCTCTTATCTTAAAGGAATCATATATCTTTTCACAAAAACCAGCTTTAAAGCATCGTAATAAAAAATTCCTGTTTGTGTCGTACGTTTCAAAGAACAGCAATTGATGCTAAAACATACAATTCTGCTGCACATTTTAATATCTTACTCACAGAAGCTCAACAGTAGAAATTCTGATTGACATGTGATTGGTGTACCTCTGCACCACTTGTTCTCTGGTCAATATTTCTGTATCTATCACTAAGGAATATTTTGATAAGCAAAAAGTTGATTTAAATATATTCAAAATGCACCACAATCCCAGAAATAACATAAAATAAAACAGAAAACATGAAAATGTTTGGACAATACATAATTTTGATTTTGAGAAGAGGGTAGACAATCTCGACTTGATCGAGAGATGAATGACATGGAGGAATTCTTGAAGATCTTGATGAAGGAAATGTTGAAATTGATGACATTAGACCTATATTACCTTAGAAAATGGCAAAATGTTATCTATCGCCATTATTCAAATGCCCCCTACATTTAGCACTAGTCACCAGTTGATATGAAGGAAGTAGGTTTTCAGCAAGAATATGTTATTTATGTCTAGATATTGTAAATAGTGCATGCACAAATTTTTTTTAATTTATTTGAGTAAAAATTTTTTGTGAATATTATTTGAAATATTGGCGCTAAATACGTACTTTTTCTTAGCGCCAAATACATATATATACATCAAAAGCTGAAAATACCACAGCCAAATTAAAGCACGTCTCTGCACGAAATCTTCGGGCTCGGAGCATTTGGCAACACGAACTTATATTTTGCATATGGCCCACTTAAGCAGAAGTTGGATAGTGTCCAGAGTGAGAGTTGTCAATCCCGGACCGCGGTCCTCTCCGGTTAAGTGCGTTCCTTCCTCCAAAACAGAATTCCTTCTTGTATAGATACACAGCCGATTTTCACATTTGTAAGATTCTACTAAGAATGTAAATAATTCGCTTAGTATGCATGATAGATATAGCAAACATTCCATTAAGAATCATGGTTCTAAAAATGTCTTTGTATAAGGAATTATTTCTCAAAAACAAATAAAACATTGACTACTAGAATGACATCCTCGAGTAGTATACTAATTGACTACATTATACTAGCTGAGAACAACAATCTATTTTATAAGTATACTACTTCTGAATGCCCATTCTCTGACCACTGTTTTACATCTATCAAATTTCAAAGTTCTCATTCAGCCCCAAAATATAACATGAAATGGATTAAAACTCGTGAAAAATGTATTGAAAATATTAATAATTTTGAATCATCCCTCTCATCAGAAAATTGGTTTCCTGTATATTCTACATCAAACTTAAATTAAATGCTGGAAAACGTTTTAAAAAATTTTGCCCTGAAAAGAAAATAATGGTTAAATCCAGTACAAACTCCAAAGCAAACAATACTTTTTCGAATAAAACTTGGATAACTGAAACTTGCAAAGCATTGATTCGCGAAAAGAACAAAGCGTATAAAAATTTTATGAATTCCCGAACCAGCAAGAATTTTGCCCTATATAAAAAGGCTAGAAATGCATCGAATATTGAATCTCGTAAGGAATTCAACGAATTCATTAAAAATGAACGTTCAAAATTGAAGCTAATACAAGAAATCACAAATTATAAGCGATCAAAAGCAAACACAATTGATGTGATAAAAATCAGAAAGGAAACGTCTTTCTGCCAATTTAGAAATGTCAAATGAATTAAATATGACTTTTGTTAACTTAGGAAAATACAATGCCCCCCCTGTTAAGTACGAAAGTACGAAAACGTTTCACGCAAAATTTTAACACCCGAATTTTCTTTCCGCTTCTCAACTTGTTATGAAATTATTAAGTCAATCAATAAACTCAAAACCAACAAATCAAGCGGTCCCTCAAACATTCCCTCATGCGCCCTTAAAATTACTGCACACATCATTGCAAATCCCTTAAATTTTATCTTTAATGAATGCATAAAATTCAATTACTTCCTGGATAATTTAAAACTTGCTCACATTACTCCTATTTTTAAGAAAAAAGATCAATCAATTGCCACTAATTATAGGCCAATCTCAATTACTTCTCCAATAAGCAAAATATTCGAAAGATTATTATATAATCAAATAACTGAACATTTAAATAAGTATAATTTATTATCAAACTCGCAATTTGGATTTCGCAAAATATATGATGTACTGATATAATTCCAACTAAAAATGGGAAGCATTTCGGGGGTGTTATGAATAAACTTTGGTTCATGTAAAAATAATATTTTCAACAAAAGACACGAATAGTCAGATTTCCACTTCACTGGTACCAATGCAGCAGTTTTTAAATTGCTAAGCTTAGTAAAACTTATGAATCCACAAAAATTAAACTTGCCTCTGAAGTCTTCTAAAAGGTGTGTGCTAGAGAATGACAATATCAGGTAAAAATGGACGCAAATCCGACCCGAAAGGACTATTTACTACCCGAACCCGATCCTACCCGAAAATATAATACCCGAACCCGACCCGATGCGTTGACTTTGATTTGAGGTTATGGATCTCTGCTTATTAACATTAATGATTTGTCTTGGAGTTTTTCTCAAATCAAGAGGTGATTTAGATGATTATTTTTTTTAATAATCAATCTAATATTTGTGCCCGGACCCGAAATCGGGTCGAGTTTTATCGGGTACCCTATGTCACTCTCTAGTGTTAATGTATAATTATTAAATTGGAAATTATCAACGTTGTGAATATCACTGTTTTTATAAAAAATCAAAATTTTCAACATTATTGTATATCAAATTATATAAATTGATATGAGCATCCTTATCAAATCAAATGAAAATAGATAAAGTAAATTGATTTAAGATCAATTCCGGCGAATATCAACGGCACTCCGGTGTTGATTACTTCCAATCGCGTGTTAACTCGGCGCATGATTGGTTGAGCTCGATAATACCTGTCGTGATTTAATTACTTAGTATGCTATCATATTTAAGCAAATTGTCATTTACAATTCATTTTAATCTCGGCGATGTGCTACCAATATCAACTCGTACAGATACCCCGTCAAAAACACAGCATTGGCGATTGTCTTCCTGAATGGATGTAATGTCACGAAACTGCATAGAAAGTTGTTCAAATACAGTGTTAAAGATACATCAAAGAATATGGTTTTGGTGAATGTTGCGGAGGAGACCCAAACTCTATCACTCACCATGTCATTCAATTATGTCTCAGTAATTTCGATCTCCTTGTTCAACCGTCGTTAATGGTCGACCTCAAATATACTCTGATCTTCGAGAAAAAGGACGGAGTAAAAGTTATGCATCTTCCAAACGCTGAAAATACGAGTTTTAAAATTTTCACCAAATACAGGATGTCAAGGACCGAAGCTCCATAAAAAGTTGATCAAATACAATGTTAAAGATTCATAACTACACTTATCACATGTAAATGGCCTTGAAGCAGAATGGTTGGTTTGAAAGCTTTTGTCTTTTCAGATTCCCAAGCTGAAAAGATTCATAACTACACTTATCACATGTAAATGACTTTGAATCAGAATGCATTTTGAGCTTTTCTTTCCGAAGTCATCGAAGAACAATTTTAGAGAAAATACGAACTTTGAAAATTTTCACTAAATACAGGATATCAAGTAATGAAACTTCATAGAAAGTTGTTCAAATACAATGTTAAAGATACATCAAAGCAAAAGGTTTTGTTGAATGTTGTGGAGAAGAGCACCAACAAAATCTCAATCAATCACCATGTGATTCATTTATGTCTGAGCAAATTCGATCTCTTTGTTCAACCGTCGTTAATGGTCGACCTCAAATATACTCTGATCCTCGAGAAAAACGACGGAGTGAAAATTATAACCTTTGAACCGTTGAAGACGACTATTGGCAACATATGTTGTTGATCTTATTACTTGTAATTGTACAGAACCATTGTATTTTTTATAGACTATATATGTATTGTAGTCTATAGTTTTAAAGATAGTATATTGCTTTTTTAAATTTTTACATTGTTATATATTGGTACATGGATAGTTTTCATATAAAAAAGTAGCATGTGGTTATTTATAAACAGTTTTTTTCAATATTTCATGTAGTGAAGTTATTTTCATAACATTTACATTATTGAAATACTAATAATAACTAAAAAACGTTCAAAGGGCCTTAAATTTTTAAATATTATAATCCCATGTCTTGAGATGTATCTATGAATAAATCATACTCTAGATTAGTACACTACATATTATAAATGTTTTCTTTGCACTGTTAATAATTTTAGAAATATTTATCAAATTTGATTGGGAAAATTTGAAAAACAAACGCTTAACTTAAACTTAAATCATTTTCAGTGTTTTGGTAATAAATTTTTTAAATGAAGTCTAGATTGTAATGTGAAATTACCCTTATCAAGTATTTATGATTAAATTTTCAAATGACAAAAGCTTAAAACCAACAAATCAAGCGGTCCCTCAAGCATTTCCTCATGCACCCTTAAAATTACTGCAGACATCATTGCAAATCCATTAAATTTTATCTTTAATGAATGCATAAAATTTAATTACTTCCGGATAATTTAAAACTTGCTATCTCAATTACTTGTCCAAGATTATTATATAATCAAATAACTGAACATTTAAATAAGTATAATTTATTATCAAACACACAATTTGGATTCGCAAACATTTCTCAACAATTGATGCACTATTAAATGCTACTGAAACTTGGAGAGCATCACTTGATTCTAATAAATTTGTAGCTATAGTTTGTTTAGATCTTTCACAAGCCTTTGATTCGATTAATCACAGCATACTAATTGAAAAACTATCTTACATAGGATTTTCGTGTAATAGTAAACAATTGATAACTAGTTACCTCAGTCAAAGATTCCAAAGAGTTAAATTAAATGATATTTTTTTCAGAATGGTAACCGGTTTACAATGGGGTGCCTCAAAGTACGATTCTTGGTCCTCTTCTTTTTGGTATTTATGTAAATAACATGCATTCTATAACTAATTGCAACTTAATCCAATATGCCGATGACACTAGCCTTTTCAGCGATAATTCATCAATGCACCTAGCAGCGGAATCTATAGAATTATATTGTAACAAATTGTCAAAATACTGTTGTATGCACAAGTTGAATATTAATAAAGCTAAAACAGAATTTTGTATTTTGCAGCCGAATAAAAGCAATTACGATGTTTCTGCAGTGACTTTAAATGTAAATAATATTAATGTTCCGATTGTGAACACTTTCGAGTACCTAGGAGTAACTATTAACTCAAAGCTAAAATTCAACTCCCACATCAATTTAATAGTTAGAAAATTAGCTATAGGCATAAAAAGTATGACACTAGTAGCTAGGCAATTAGGTGGTATACCACCTTGTGCATTAATTCAATTCTTCCATGCTTTCATCATGAGTCACCTAAATTACGCAAACATTTTATTTACTGACCTAAGCGAAGTGCTTTATAAAAAAACTTGATATTCAATTTAAATGGGCATTAAATATCTCAACGAAAAACTCATCGAATACCAAACAGTACATTTCTAGGTCAATTCATTTTTCAAAACAACTGGTTACATTGAATACCCTTCTGACATTCTTCAAGCTAATCAGAAACCTACCACCTTATAATACGATTAAAATACCGGGATTTACTCATAAACAGAATTCAAGATCAAAGCTTTTTACATGTGTTAATATAAGAAAAACCTTTTAAAGAAACCCTTCATTAATGTCGCCATTCGAACCTGGAATTCGCTACCTAAAGAAATTAGAAATATTGAAAAATTGAAATCTTTTAAAAAACACTTAAAAATCTTCCCTAAGCAAAAATATATTTCTGGAAAATCATGGCTAGGATACAAATTTTATAACAATGACTATACTATACTATAACTTATTAAAATAGCACTATAGTAATTTATCCATAGCCTGCAAGATTTCTTTTGTAATTTATGTGAATTGTATATGTGTTTTGTGAATTTAATGACGCTATTCAAATAAATAATTCAGTTATGTAAGCGTTAACATTTATCTGAATACGGAATCTCTTATGTTATCTTATCTTTGCCTAGGACGAAAATGTTTTATTGAAATATCTGTTCTCTAGGAAGGGCATATGTATAACAATCTTTTCATTTACAAAAGATTGCTATGTTTCAATTCATGGCGTTTTGCTAACTCATTAGCTACATATTATAGACCTTTTCTTGAACATCATAGTTTGCTGAGTAGTATAATTGACTCAAGCAAATTCCCACAAATAGTTATATGTAATAAATATTTAGGGCTTCTAAGCAACTCGGTAACTCAAAGTTAAAATTTTTGCCATTTAGCTAGAACAACTCCTTTCTTGTACAACAGAATATTAAAAATATCAAATATTTTGAAACCATATCAAAATTCATTGTAAGAGTGTTTCCTGAGGAGAACCGCGGGCGAAAAAGCGTTAGTCATCACTACCGTGATGGAGATTATTTATCAATACAATTTGTCATTGAATTGTGATGTGATAGATATTGCGCTATCAGGGATTGGTTGTTATTATCGGCCAGACCAAGTGTGTTCGGTTTAGCTTGTAATTTGTAAATATGTTTACAATAATTTGTATATAAGACCAAGCATTTATTGTAAATAAAGAACAGTTTTAGCTAAGTTCAACTGTAGGACGGAAATGCGTTAATCCCAGCGATGTTACAATATGAACTGTAGCATGTCTAGATAGTCAAGGAATGCTAATAGTCAGTCCAGCAAGAGAAATAAAAAAATATATATACATATATCGCATGTGCTTGTAAGAAAGAAGCTTCTATTCAAGAATAATGACTATCAAATTTGGAATGAGCACAGCTATTAAATAAAAATTTTACTACATTTTTCAGCAAACAAATTTTATATAGCTTGGGCCTAGAAGGACTCTATATGCCATATATAAAATTATGTTAAAAATTATTTAGGATCTGCATTTTTAACAACATAATTTTCAAATTTACTAAAAAGTTTTCAGGTAAAGAAAAATTGCGCCTAAACAATTTGGAGACTAAAACCAATTTTTTTCGTCGAAACTATATGCAATATCTGGTTTGAGCATAAAATCTTTTAACGAAAATTTGCAATGCATTTTGTAACTACTTTATAAAATCTTACATGCTCGATGCACTATCATTGAATGTACAAAATATGTCCAATTAACAAACCTGATTTCTGCCATATGTTACTGCTACACCTATCATTGTCTATATAGAAATCCCACAATATCTTAACCGTCTCATTCTCTGTTGCTTCCGGCGCCTACTCAGCTCCAATGTACAAGCAAATATACAAAATCTTGATGTTAGTAATAGTAAGCCATACAGAGTTAAGTTACTATTCAATTTTATTGCAAATATTTTGTGCGTATTTTAGAGTTTTTACTGCCAATCTGTTAATGAATCAGTGACGCATTCTAAAAATTTAATAGAATACTCACCATCGTATTCTGTGAATTTATAATTGTTGCAAAAGAATGAATGTGTTCAAATAAAACTAATGAAAAATAATATTTTTCTTTAGCGAGTTTAACCTACATATTTCGAGAATTAATATTTCTGCAATATCGAAGTTATGGATTTAGAAACATTTAAAAATTAGAGACTAAAAATGCTTCTAGTAAAGCAATTTTTGAAGACAAAGATAATAATTTTTTAACAAAAATGTAGTGAATATTAACCCATTAGCGCACATGGTCCCCAATTGGGGATCGATTATTTTTTGGAATATTATTCCTTAACTATTGACTAAGAACATGTTCTTGTGATACAAAGTATGAATGAAGGTTGTAAACATCAATTGACATCAGTTAAAAGTGTATTCTGTTATTATTCTGTTTTGTCCAAAGATATATCTATGAAATTTCCTCAAAGAAGTGACCTTTTTTGTGATGTGAAAGTCATCAATTTTCAACAAGAGATTCTATCACCTTATAAACATTTTATATTCAAAATAGTCTAGTACCTGTTAGAATTGACTATCATCATCTGAAAATATTACACTTAGTCCTAATAATACTGTCAGAAATTCTAAAAGTTAATATTTCTTACCAATTCCCATTTGGGGATCATGGGCAGTAAGAATATCATAAGTTATTTTTTTTCACTTGCTGTTATATTATCTCAATCCCGCATAAAGAAACCAAATTTAATAGTATTATCATTCATTTTAGCCGAATAGTTGAAAAGAAAGTTACTTAATCTCAGACATTGAGAAATTAGTAAGGGACCCTAAGTTTGATAGTGATGATGAAACATCCATTGACATTGTGGAATTGCCGCCAGATTCAGTTGATATGGTTTCGGATGTAGAAGAAATTGCCGAAACGATCTTGGTGAACAATTTCTGGGTGAGGTACCACGACATGTAGAAGTTCATAGCAATATGAGATCTCTTGCAGCAATGGAAACAATGAATGCTACTCCAAAGAGGAAGAAAATGTTGGAATCTTCCTGGCAAAAGAGTCAACCTGATTTTTGCGCAGAAAGAGGTAATGATGCAGCAGTTAATGCAAGAATTGAGGTAATAAAAAACAGATTCAACGATAAAACTCCAGTTGAAGTCTTTGAAACATTGTTTGCTGAAGACATAAGATCGGAACACATTGTTCAGCAAGGTGTCATTTACGCTGCTCAAAACAACCGCCATGGTTTCTTCATGTCTGACGGCTGCTTGAAGAAGTTGATTGGATTCTGTTTGCTAGCAGGCTATGACAGACTGCCTCAAGTGAGAATGTACTGGTGTGAAGATGAAAACACTGATAAGACATTTTTTAGACATTGTTTTATTCGGAACCTGTATCTAGAAATGAAGGAAAACCTTCACTTCAATGACAATTCGACATTGGAAACTAGTGCAAGGCCTAAGTCATTTAAAAGTTCTCCTCTAATTGAGATGATCAATCAACGCTTTTTAAAGTTTGGTATTTTCCCCAAAAATCTGAGTATTGAGCAACCAAAGTGCATTGCCAATTGCAATAAGTACATATGGGTGTGGATAAAATAGACTAGCTCATCAATAAATACAGGATCAAAGTGATTGGAAAGAAATGGTATTTCCCATTTTCACTAACATTATTGACATGGCTGTTATAAACGCGCACATGCTGTTTAGCATGACAAATGGAAAAATGCCCCTGCTGGAATTCAAGAGGAAAATAGTAAGGATCTACATGCAAATATAATCAGTGTCAGATCCAAGGAAATTAGGTCGCCTATTATTCAGTAAGCAATCAAAACGGCGTGTTAAACGATGTTCGAAAAAGTAATTTCGGGCATGTCCTGCAGCGAACTGATGGAGGGAAACACCGAAAATGTGCTGTCTGCAAAGTAAATGTCCGAAAGCAATGTTCCCAGTGCACCGTTGGACTACACGTGGAATGATTCCCGGAATGACATGAGTGAAGTTCCACCCATTTACGAGGTAACTATTTCTTTCATGTATTTAGTCTGAACTTTGAAAAGAGCAATTATTTTTCATTTAATCTAATTCATTTTGTACTTTTTTGTTATTCCAAAAAATAATGTGAAATTTACTTCAGAAGAAAGTAATATTATCATATGTTGACTTCATTGGTTTTGAAGTAAAGTACGTAAAATCAATAAGGAATTGTTATCAACCTCTCGCCCATGATCTCCATTTGGGACTTTTCTTTTGAACTAGAGCTACTCTCATTATGTCCTTTAAAATTAGGAAAAAAATTTTTGATATGAAATATTTACACCCTATGAAAAAGTTCTGATGGAAATTTCCTAAATTAAAAAATTGGACGTTAATGGGTTAATCCTACTAAAAAATATCTAGTTTCTTTTTTATCATCACGTATTTAAATTCACATGTAAATATACATGTATTAGGTTCAGAACAAATGATTCTTTCTAAATTTATTTGATTTTATAATTTATTTTACTAAATCTTGGTAGCAATAGTTTATTAATGCAAACCTCTCTTGTATTTAAATATGGTTCAAATTATCTAATTAAAATGTTTTCAATTACTTTGAGATGATTTGCTTTGGTATACTTTAAAACCTTTAATATATTTTAGTTCACAATTTCTTTGATGTTTAGAAATGGTTGAAATGGGTAAACCGCGATATCTTGAGGCAACCGATTATTTTTGAATTGAGAATTGAACTTGCAATTTATATCCAAGAAAATCATCATTTCACTCTGCAGTTCATAAAAATATTTCAGCATTCTCTTTGCAAAGCCATTGCATTTCAGTGTGTTAAAAAAGGTCTTCAAATTTTTCTCCCACAAGAAAAAAATAAATTGGCGATGCCTCAGTGATCGGGTTTTATGAAATTGATGTCTAGAAAAGTATTGTGATGAAAATCACATATAAACAGCTTGCCGCAGAAATTTTCTTGAACACAGCAGGGCCAAAAATTATTTAGCTTTTCAGTACACCTAAATATTACCCATATTACAATTTAAATTTGTTTAATGATGTTCTTAAGTAAAATTGTGCCAATGGAGAAATAATAACGTTCTTATCGTATACTACTAGAAACTGTTACAATATATTTTGCTAAAAGTTCAAAATAAAAATGGCCTTGCCAGGCCACGCTTATAATGATTTTTGAAATAGAAAAATGAAAACATTTACAATGAAAATAAATTAATTAAATCTGAGGACACAATAAAATTAAAGTAAAGAAAACACCTCTATTTACAAATAAATAATTTTATGCAAATTTCAGCACAATTTACAAAATAAATCTACACCAAAGTCGACAAAATAAAAATTGAAAAGGCACTTTGACTTTGGCCACATTGAATGCCACGTAAAATTCATTATTTCACATTTTCGAATTTCGTCAACTAGTAGTACTCTGATAAGAATACTTTTTGAGCACATGGCCAAGCTCCATTCGCTTGAAGGCATTTTTCTTCCTACGTTTACAAATGATAAAGTTAAACAGTCGTTTGAACCAACCAGCGCTCACAATGTACTCTTGGACAAAAAAGGTTACCATAAAATCACAAGCTATTATCCCTAGCATCGACATCAGAAAGTAAGGGTCCGAAATTTTTTTCATCTAAATTAGAGATCTACATAAGTTGGGAGGAATTACAATATAAATATGTACATCTACACATTTTGGAATGTTTTTACCATAATTTCATTAATATTTAATGTCGTTAAGACAGAACGTGAATTCGACATTTCTCTTAGGCTATTGTTGATATTTGAGTTCTGTACAGACTAGGAAATCTACAGTCTTAGCAATGAGATCAAAATTTAAAGTTACGTTTAGAAAAAAATGAAAGTTCATGTTGAAGGAAGCGCTTAAAAAGACCTGAGTCTTCTCAATATTCTATTGATGAAAGTGTGTATATCTATTAAAATATTATATTTTGTTATGAAATTTTGTGTCTTTCATATCCCTGGAGCAAGCATACGTTCAGTGGTTTCCACTACCAATGTTATTGTCAGGCCAATGTTGAAGGAAGCGCTTAAAAAGACCTGAGTCTTCTCAATATTCTATTGATGAAAGTGTGTATATCTATTAAAATATTATATTTTGTTATGAAATTTTGTGTCTTTCATATCCCTGGAGCAAGCATACGTTCAGTGGTTTCCACTACCAATGTTATTGTCAGGCCTGGAAACGTGTCGACCCGTGGATAGGGCCAACAAGCCTTATCGGGGCTGGCTCTGGCCAATACTCAAGATTCAAAATGTACGTTAATTATTAATTATATAAATATTTTAGTTTATATGATCAGAACCTACGTTAACCTTATTTCATCTGCATTTATTATAACTATATTACATTGGATACAATATGACAATGAAAAAGACCTTTATTATTACAACCCAGGTCGAGTCAGGTCAAAAATGGGTTTGTCCGCGTTGGGTAGAGTCAAGAAAAGTTTACTCTTTTCCAGGCTTGGTTATTTTAATAATTCCGTACATGCCAAGCAAATAAATTTTTTACGGTGAAGAGAAAAATAGTTAGCGAACATACTAGTCTTTACACAACTCAAATATCAACAATAGGCTTAGAGCAATATCAAATTAAAGTTCGGACTGAATATTTTGCGACATCCTGCATAGAGAAGGAATTTTTATAGAAAAATTTATTTCAATCTTAAGAATTTATCTTACTTTGAAAATATGATATTGTTCTAATATATCAAAATCCAAACTTAGGACACTATATAATTTACAACCATACTTTATTAAAAGTTAACGATGAAAACGTAGGGCAGTATCAATCATACCTGAAAAAAAGTTTGAAAAAATTCTGGATCGATGACAACGAAAATGATGTCCATTGTTAATAAACAAGCAGTAACCAATAAAAATAGATAGTTGGTGATAAAATGTCGACGAAAAGGTGCTCCTGATGAATAGACGAGAGCCACAAAGACATACTGAAAGTTGGAAATCATGAAAATGACAGTGTTCTCAAACCGAACGATATTGTCACTTTTGGGGGTAACAGGTTCATGATAATACCATGGAGCAGCTCTAACCATATAGAAAACAGTCAGCTGAAACACCCCCTAAAGAATTCAAATCATATACATCAGAATAAATCATAAAGCTAACCTGTATGATTATTTGAAGAACTACTGAAGATATTATTACTGGGTTAACCAAACGCCCAGGAGGCCTTTTGCGGCCTAAACTTTTTGCAGGATTGGTTCTTCCCATTACTAGAATGAGGACAAAAATTGTGCACATGTCGACGTAAAGTTGTTGTTCATCGCCTAAGTTGGATTCTTGGGTGTAGAGAATTAGGATGGAAGTGAACTGAACTAAACTGTAGACAACCATGTACTTAAACAAGGAAAAAGATGTCACCAAAGCACATCGCCCCTCACGTATCAAAACAGGAATACAAGAAATATCCTCGATGGTTGATGTAAATGGGGCTGCAACCGACGCCTCTGCCTAAACAATACATCAAATTATTAGTTGAATGAATTATTGTTGTTTATGAGGACCAATAAAACTTGAATTTAACCTCCAAATATTATTTAGTGAATTAAGTTATGACCACTTGGGCACGTGAAACAGATGTGAGAATATTTATCAATATCATTATATTGTTTAATGTGCCAAACATTGTGCCTCTAAAGGGGGTGATACACGATCAAACTTGTGTGTCAAACTTGCAGATTTTACCCGATTTAATACTTTATGTAAACATTGTTGAATTCAAGAAAAATTATTCTATCATGTTCAACAAACGAAGAAAGCTTACGTTATATGCTCTTACAAATGATAATAGTGAAAAAACAAGAAAACGACGTTTGTGGGTAAAGACATGGCTTCACACGCGAACTACAGATACGCATGTGTCTCTGCTTACAATCTTGCAAGAAGAACCAATTGATCTACACAACTATTTGAGAATGAACACACATTGGTTTAATTTAATTTTAGAGTTAATAACTACATTAAGAGAAAAAGAAAATACAGTAATAGCATCACACCAAAACAACAGCTTGCTGCCACTTTACGATTTCTTGAAACAGGCAGAACATTTCGTGTTCTGCAATTTTCAAAAAATTGCGATATTCATATTTGAAGGTAACCTCCTTATTTATGTTAATATATTAATTTTTATTAGCTCACACATTTATAAATAGAGCTCAGTAAAAAGGTGAATGACCTAAAACACAACATTTCGCTTTTTGGGAAATTTTTCAAAAAATTGACTTTTTGAACATTTCAGACAAAAAGACTTTTATTGGTTTGATGGTATAAATCAGATATTTGTAATTGTTTTGTTTGTTTGACTGCGCAGACATTTTCATATTTTGTTGAAATAAATACATTATTGCGTAAATATATAGAGTACTTTTCTCTTTAGGGTATCCACGGTTGCTGTTGGTTCCATATCTTTAAATTTCTCTGAAAGAACCTTGTAGACTTTTTCTTTCAAGTCTCGGTTCTTATAAGAATGGCTTTTCACTTTCCATAAGCATGGGAATGATTTATAACGTTTAATGAACGCAAGCATGTTTTCTTTCGACATTCTTAATAATGCGTGTAACAGCGACATCTCGAGGTTTAGCCATTGTTTTACATAAATAAATGATAATTGATTTCATTAACTGCGCGATAGCGAGAGAAAGTGTGGCACACTTGTTTGACGGGGGTGATACACTGTCAAACTTAATTACCCGGCACAATTGTTAGACGAGAAAAATCAAAAGCGATTAGATCGCTGATTTCAGGTTGGACAACAAGTTTGAAGGGGTGATACACGATCAAACTTAGCGTGGATTTGTGTGCCGAGCAATTATGTAATTAAGTTTGAAACACAAGTTTGATCGTGTATCAGCTCCTTAACTCTAACTTTGTTATAACTTTCCTACTAACAGAAAGTACAAATAGTTCTATAAATAAAGTTGCAATTTTCGACAGCAGTCGAATTAATCGATGAATTTGACAGACTACTGTCGCAAATTCTGGATTTGAACACTGTGAAACCCACATCTTCTATCCATATAGATTTTCTGAAACCCACATCTTCAATCCATATAGATTTTCTGAAACCCACATCTTCAATGCATATAGATTTTCTGAAACCCACATCTTCAATCCATATAGATTTTCTGAAACCCACATTTTCAATCCATATAGATTTTCTGAAACCCACATCTTCAATCTATATAGATTTTCTGAAACGCACATTTTCAATCCATATAGATTTTCTGACTTTTAAAAAAATAAAAATAATTTCCCAAATTTAAAAACACTTGCAATGCTGTTTGTGATAGTTCCTTGTGGTAGTCTTCAAAGTGAAATCTATACCACATCATATTATAGAAATAATCAACCAGTGAATACCATCAGATTGTGAAAGTTTTGATAAATAATACTTATTGTCTGTTCTTGAGACAAAGATTCTCTTATGAAAATAAATTTTAACAAAACAAAAGAATTAACTATTTGTCAATTAAAATATTTTTTCATTACCAACTGAAATTTATATAGAAAATATTCAAATTCAATGAGTAAACTCATGCAAGTTTCTTGGAGTTGTTTTACAAAATAATCTAAAATGGACAGAAAATACCAATTACATTGTGAAAAAAGCAGCAAAAAGACTTCACTGCATTACACTTCTAAAAAGATCAGGTGCATCAACTTCAGAATTTGTTTTGATATATAAGACCATGATTCGAACAATATTGGAATATTGCTCTCTTGTTTGGAATTATGCCTTAACACATAAGGAAATTGCCATAATTGAACGTATTCAGAGACGTGCATTTAAAATCATAAGACCGTCGTTAAATTACATGGAAGCATGCATTGCTCCACAATGCTTAACTCTTAAACGTAGAGAAATGCATTGTAAATCAAAATCGAAAAACCTTCAAAGTGACAAACATCCACTTCATTATTTTATTCCGAAAATAAAACGAAGACACTATAATTTTCAAAATACTCGCAATTACTAAATGCGTGCTAGAACAAACAGATTGTTAAACAGCTTTGCAATTTAATCATCAAAAGAAATTCTATGAAATCATAATAATAACTTTTGTTAATTTCATTTATCTATATTTTCACACTTTGTATATTCGACCTAAGGGTCGCAAAAAAGTGAAATATATACACTCCCTCTCAAAAAAGGTTAAAAGTTAATCAATATATCTTTGAGACATCAGTCAGAAGCTCATCCAATAATTCCAATACTCTACTGAAAAAGAAATTGTGGCACGCACTATCGAAGATTATCACATTTTCCCCAGAACAATAAACTTCTTATCTTCTACCAGGTCCTTCTTACTTAACACACGGCCCGATAATTTGCAGCACTATTTTAAATCTGGGACCGATAAATGAGTGCGCAAGGGGTTATATTACAGCGATGTAAAGATTTAATTATTTAGATGTTTACTCTTTACTCTAATTGGGTGAAGTGACTCCACGGTTTTAAAACATGTGCTGCATTTCAGGATACGCACAATATTCGCTTTCCCCAAAAAGACGTCGCACTTCTTAAAAAATTGGAAAAAGCAAATAGGGAGAGCAAATGTAATAATTTGAAAGAATGCTTAAACACGCGAAAAGCTTTTTGACAGTCAATTAACACGGGTAAACAAAGAAGGTGTTAAAAATCTGAATTTTCTCTTAAGCTAGCACAGACCTTACAACTAAAATATCCGGGGAGAGCAGTATTAATCTTAGTTCTCGAAAATCTCCAACACCGAGAGAAATATTTACTGATGAAATGTATTCAATTCCAAGAAATGGACTATCTATCTTTTGAAAGTATCACAGAAAAAGAATTATCTATTAAAGGAACATGGTTTCTTAAACGGTTAGACAAACTGCATTTATTTTTGATATTTCTCTTGGTCTAAAACCTGAATTCCATGGTTCTTTTGTTTTGCATGGAGAATCTTACAGATTCATTTTTTCTTGGCAGTAAATTGAGTCTACCACAATGGCTACGAGAAACTAATTCTTGTCACGTTATAAAAAAGCCAATTAGAAGAGTTGTTAAATTATAGTAGTGATCCACTGGATACGACAACAAAAGAAAGACTAGAAATGTTACATGAAATTTAAAGCAACTTAATTTGTCCAGAACAGGCAAAGATGCATCCCTATTCTGCTAGTTTGACAAGATTTTCAATTTATTTTAGAGCTTTAGCTTATAAATATTTTTGCAATTTTGTTCCGATGCCAAGCATACTTTTGTTACGAAAAATCTATAGACTCGGCGAAAACTATAAAAGTACTTATAAATTCTTGAAATTTTAAAAGGATTGTGTTACGAAATGTTTTTGCAAAAAGAGACTAGACCCGATGGCTGCAATTTTGTGGGGCAAAATATCAAGGGAACATTATTCAATGGAGTTGATTCCTTTGAAAAATGTGACTCTATATGTGATAACTCTAATGTTCTCTTCAAAATTGTGAATTATAATTTATTGACTACTTATGCAAATGGTGTTAATATTCTCGGAATCACACTCTCTTCTGATAATGACACATTTTATCATCCTTCTGATGATTTTAAAGTACGGTAATATATCTTTTCTTTGATACAAATGGCAATTCTTGATAGATGCTTGGGATATTGTTTGATCTAATAATTGTTCAGTTTTGTGGAAAAAACATGATTTGTATGAAATCGATTCTGCAAATCAAGCATGTTTAAAAAAAGCCGAATCACTTAGTTATCGGATATCAAACAATTAGTTCATTTGGCATTATCAATTTTTCAGCAGTCGAACTAGGTTGCTCTCAGGCAATATTTTCCTTCAGGTTCAAGTCACTACAAACACTGCCAGTTTTTGGAGTTATTTTTTGCGTGGCTTTCTATTCTAAATTCAAGGAATACACCAAACCCAGTTCCTCTTGCAAAATTGATAAATGGAGATTTGAGCATAAGTCAGGATTTTCTCTTCAAACATTTTATGCGCATTCTTTTTCTTCGACATCAAAAGCAGATCTTTGTAGTGATTTATTGAGCGCGAATGATCCCTACGTTTTGACTTCACGATTGCAATTTGATTCTCTTGAACGCAGATTTGGGCAGTATAGGCAAATTTAAGCGGCTTCTAATTTCATTGTATGAAGTGATCAGTTCAGAGAAAATTTTGAAGATTTGTAATGTTTTAAAAAAAACTATCAATTGAAGACTTAAAGCAGTGTATGAGTATAAAATAGGCTCAAGACCTGCAACTAAATGATGGAGATTATTGTCACATTCAGAAAAGGATATTGCCGGATTTGTTGTCAAAAAGCTATATGCCAGATATTCATGTGAAGAATGTTATATTTTAATGACATCTCATGTTTCGCTGATCTTTCTGATTATCTGGAAAAGCTAAATAGAGGAGGACTGCATCGTCCATCAACAGTTTTTTTACTGTACGAAATTTTTTGCTCTATTTTGAAGAGGAATTTCAACTTGATTCGAACAGTTTCTAACATTCGCCCTTTTGCTATTCCAGCAATTAAGAACTTTACTAAAATGTTTGATAGATTATTTTGCATGCTTCATGGGGAAATGTCAAAATCTGTGACAATTGACACATTAATTAACGGGTTTTTCAATAATCCGCAGAATTATTCTGTGGATGTGAAAAGAAAGAGGAGCTCGGTGAGCAATTTCAACAAAAAAGTCATCCAAACTATTGTGATTACAAATTTTTACGGATTACTTTTAAATGAACTTTTAAATGAATTTTTTTTATATGAAGTTACTTTTTGGGTTATTCATTGAAAACTTATGTATTAATTGATAATTTCGATTTTCAATGAATACTTACATGTTAATTAATAATTGTTTTATTGCAAACAAAAATATGAAAATATTTCGAATGGGCCCACAAATTTAAATTATTGCTGCAGATTGTCAAGCCGTATGTTAGGAAGGTACTGTGATGTGCTTACTGTCAATTTTCATTCATTTATAAATCTCAACACATTTGAATCATTTTAATTGCACGCCACCAAGCGGAGGAAAACGAAATTGATGTGCTCAAAAATAAGTACTGTGCAATAATTCAAATTGCAAGTTCATTACATGCTTTACAACAAAGTGAAATAGCGTGTTTCAAACAAGAAGGCTTAGTCAGCAATAAATCGCTATAGATGGTTTATAGATTAATAGATTTTGATGTAAAACGTGTTTGAAATAGACTCTTTCAATTTTTCTATTTAAAAATCGACATTGGTAAAAAGATTTAAAAATCCTTGCATGTTCTTTAAGCTATCAACGACATAATATGTAATAGTGAATGTCGGACAAAACCTTCCCGACAGGGATTGATCGTAGATGCTTTTGTAGGTGATAACGAAACGTCATAGTATATTTCGGGTGGACTAATACCGTAAAACAGTAACTGCACTTTAAAAATTAAACAGAAATTCATTAAACTGCGATGTTTCAATGGTGATGAAAATATAACGAATAGATTTTGAATTTGGACTAAACTAGGTTGGCGAAATTGAATTTTTTTTACATTGCTTATATCTAAGAATATATGAGACGCCAACCTGAGAAAGTGAAACTCCGACATCGGCAGTTTTGAGTGCAGCACAATCATTAGCACCATCTCCGCACATTGCAACTATGTAATTCATTTCTTGGTTTAATTCTACTAGGGAAGACTTTTGATGAGGCTTCATGCGAGCAAAAACAGTGCAATTACGAAGTAAAGGTTGAAGACAATCATGACCGATTAACTGATCCAAACTAGCTCCTGTAATGGCGTAGTGGAACTCCAATGAAGGTGGCATTTGTGGGCTCATTGGGTTATTCGGATTTGTCAATTCCCTAAATATACCATTCCCAAGAACATAATTAAAACTATTCAATTACAGCACACACTATATTGCAACTGTAGGAGGTAACGACTGGGAAAATAAAACAAAGTGTAACTAACCGAAAGGAAATCAACTCTCCGCTATTGGATGCGGTAACTTCCACAACTCTATCATCAGGACCAATCATGGAGCACTCTCTTGCCACGCTGATAGCAGTGTCCAAATGATCACCAGTAGCCATGACTACACGAATGTCACTATTACGCAATTGGCCGACGATCTTCTTTGAAGCAGGCTTTAGGCAATTTTGTAAGATCAGTAAGCCACAGAGTTCGAACTGGCACTCTAATTCAGCTCGTGGCATTTTTTGAACTTTATGCCACTTCAGCTAAAATTTGAGAACAATAAAAAATTTGCAATACTTTAAATACCTGCAATATATTTCATTTTAATTATGTATTATGATTTCTTTAAAAAATTTACAACACAAATGGGAATTCGAATTTGCAATCACAAACAAGCTGAGTGTTTCAATCAACCACCCAACCCACTAAAAATTTTCCCGCTAAATCTTCAACAATGAAATATAGCTTTAATAAATTCAATTAATGAATTTTATTAAATTAAAGAAATGGTAGTTTCACTTGATTTACATATTTGTAAAATTTCCAACTTCAAGTAGCAATTAGCTATTAAAAGTATGATGTTCTACAAACCGGTTAACAATTTAGCATTGCAGCACTCTGAATTAAACAATTAATTTTCAAAGCATATGTTCAGACCACAACAATTATGTGTATTATATATATATATATATAATTTTCCAAATGGCAATGATATAAGTCTAAAGTAAAGGTAAGGATTTAGAGCGCGTAGATAAATTTAGCATTGCAAAAGGGAAGCCACTATATTGCTAAAAATCACGCAAGAGGACAATCGGTCCCTGCCTTCTCTATAAATTCACAACTGCTGTTAATGCCATCAGAAGTTAAAGTTGTTGCTCGTTCCAACCTAGGATTACCATTTGGGACCCCCCAAGCCACTATATTGCTAAAAATCACGCAAGAGGACAATCGGTCCCTGCCTTCTCTATAAATTCACAACTGCTGTTAATGCCATCAGAAGTTAAAGTTGTTGCTCGTTCCAACCTAGGATTACCATTTGGGAAAGTCTGATATCAAATTTGTTAGTTTAGATATTTTCTTGATCTAATAATTATTTTCAAAAAGACAATGAAACAAACTCTAATACAGCAGAAGAAAAAAAAGGGGATAAAAATTCTCACGACTCATGCTTGAATTATTTCAATGTAATCCCAGTAGATTAAGTAAAAAGCTATTTGTAATTATATATTTGCAAAATTACAATTACTAAAATGACAGTTCAATGCAAAAGTTGAGGTGATATAACCTCCACTTCTGGTGACATCAGCTAAGAACTTTTGGTTAAAAATGATTCTATATTGAAAAAAGCCATTATAAGTGAAATTGAAAATAAGATAATAAAATTACAAATTATTAATTAAATTTAATTATTTTTCAATAAACTTAAATTTCAAAACATTTCAAATCTGTCAAAATAACCATGGACAGTGCCTGTATAAAAGTCAATTTGTGAGTGAGTTAACAAACAATCTAAATTAGCTATTATCACCAGTAACAATGTTTGCTTGGCACTGATTGAGTAGAGGACTTTGCATTGTATACAGAGAGTGTACCATCAAATCCCAGAGTTTCATAAGTGCATGCAATGCGATAGTTGTTTGCTCTTGTTGTTTCTCATTTTAACCAATTTAGAATTAATTAACAAACATAGCAACCAAAAGTTCGAGAAAAATTAAAGGAAGAAAAACTTTTCAAAAGAAAAAATTAACAAAACAATTTAAACGGGAAAGAACATACTTCAGAAAACAAATCTAACAAAGGCAATTGCCTAAAATTTTGTCAAAGTTAAAAAGGATAGCAGTGTTGCCTACCTACATTAAAGTAAAAAATTTACCACTACACAAATAAAATCTAGCTAAGTTGATCGGGATTTCAGCGACTAATATATTTAATGCAAGGGTTCAATCATGAAAATAATGTTTTAAGGCTAAATGTATTTGAAAAGCTTACAGAAGATAAGGATAGTGAAGAAGGACTCTGTGAAAACATATTTGTTGGCAAAAAGATAATGAAAATTCAAAAACGTTTTCAGGAATATAGTTCTATATGTACATTCACAATCTTACATACAAAAAAATTAGCATAACTTGTGCGAGCATTTTGAAAATTAAATTTTAAATTTACTTTATGTAATAAATGTAAAATAAAGATTGATTACATTTGGAGGCAAGCTGCGACAAGCAATTGCTAAAACTCTAAAGCCACTTGAGGTGAACTGTTTGATTCTGTCAGAAAACCCTTCGGGTACAGTAGAACAGAGAGAAGCAACCATTTCAGGTGCACCTTTACAATAAACACAAGCATTACTTTCACCTAATTGCTGAGTCACAACACTCATTCTCTGAAGTTCGGATGCAAAAACAAAACTTCGAATCACCGCAACTTCTAACTGGATTCCCTAAAAAACTGAATCTGTTGAATTCAAGTTTAAAGCACACATGAAATACAAAAATATAGGACTATTTTCTTTTTTCAGTGATTGCCTTAGGTAAATGCCATACCTAATGTTCAATATATCAAAGTTTTAGTTCTGTAAATTTCAGAAAGAAATAAATGCCTTAGTAATCACACACAGAAAGACAATAATAGAGGAAAAAACTAGAAAAACATTACTTACGCCATAAGAAGGGGATTTCACTAAAGAGGGTGGAAGACTTTCGAACCCGGCTTGTTCAGGATCGCATAGCTCCCATTTCGTTGCCTCAAACATTTTGACATCCACTGGATCACCATTAATCTCGCCGTTATTCAGTCTCACAAGTGAATGGCATGATGCCATACCAATAACTCCAACATCAGTGGCAGGCAGAAGGTTAAGATCTCGAATTACTTCACCTTTCTAAAAGCATACCATCATCATTATTAGGATAGCATCACAACTTGCTTGTTTGATCAAGAATTTATAGCCTAAAGTAGTTATCCCTCGCCATTTTAGCATTGAATTTACACAGTCAAAATATATTGAAGAAAACTAAATTGAAAAATGTGCATAACACAGATTTCTGCTAAATTGAAAATTGGACTATTACCACTTACCCCTTTCAATGGTAGATAACCCCAGAAATCAAGCCCATCCTCAGTAATAGTACCAGTTTTGTCAAAGATGGCCATTTTCACTTTACCAGCTACGTTGATACGAGCTGGACTGGTGGAGAAAATCTTGCCCTTTTTCAAACGAGACGTCGCATACACAATTCCAATCTAAAAAAATTGACATTATCCACGCACTTAGAAATCAACCAACCATTTGTCAAAAATCATAATAATATTTAAAGAACATGTCAAAATATTTACAAAAAGATTTAACAAAAAAGCAAGGAAATCCCATTTTTAGTACATGTTATCCAGAAAGAAGCTGAGGTCCTGAAACATAAAAAAGCTATTGTTAAATCAATACTGGGGAATACCAAACAAGCACTGACAATGTGAAACAGCAAAAGAAAATTTTGCAATGCTGAATATCTCGGGTACACCAAACAATGAAAATTAAAATTGCAAATTTTATTGAATGATTTTAATTAAGGTTGCAGTAAAATGATGACTTCTTTTAACCCTGTATAACATTTTTAATCTTTTCATTAAATTTTAACTCAAAACCTATCAGTTATACATGCCGTAAAGGGTGAATAGCGATGAAGAGCGTGTACATCCGTATGTGGATATCATAGCTATATTAATTAGTTATTGTCATTCAGTTAATAATTTACAGATATATTTCTAACCTTATAGAAAAAATGAAAACATTTATAGAGATAGAACAAATTTGAAGAACAAATTGGATACCAACCACATCAATGTAAATTTATTAGAAGTAACTAAACATTGCTCAGGCTAAAACTTCAGAAGTCAACAACAGAACTTAAAATGGTAATATGTAAGAAATGAAATCAGGTTTTACCATGTATAAAAACTGAACATTCCCTGAACACATCAAAAGCGTTTTTATCTATAAATTCAATTGTGACATAAAATTATGTATAGATATATATTTCAATAATTTCCAAGAAATGTGAATTGAAAAGTTGATTAATCATAAACTACCCATTGTATGTTCAAATTATTCCAGTAATGAATGTTCAGGTAATAAACTACCTAAAGCCAATGGCCTCAACTATTTTGTTCTCTGTAAATGGTCCACCCAAGTCCCGTCTAAACGAAGGATGAAAAAGATTTTGTAACCAGTTGTGTTTTCAGACTTAAGATTTTTTTAGTTAGTAGCGTTTAAAAAGTTACTTTAGAAACTATCTAAAATATAATCAAATGTCTTTGCGTTTAGGCTAAACTAGGCCACTAAAACTAAATGAAAACTGTTCATAGTCTCTCAATTATTACGGCATACGTTATTATATTTAAGATTAAAAAACTGGGAAATAAGTAATAAAAACCAAACATTGCTTTAAGGGAAACTTGAAGGAAAATAAATGTTTTCAATGATGAAAAGGTTATCTAACCTCACTGTGTACTCACAATGTATAGCGTTTAATGACTCAGTGAACAAATACAGAAAAGAATTACAGTCATTGCTGCAGGCAGAGCAGGTGGCACAACGATGGTGAGAATATCCAATGATTTGACCATAGTTTGAAAAAATGAGAAGCCAAACGATTGGAAAAGATAGAACGATAAACCAGTTCCAGTGAAGGCCAGTACACTCATGCACAGAATAAATCTCATTGCATCCGAATAAAATGCGAAACCAACGGGTCGGGGATACAAAATTGAACGCACCAACTCACCTAAAAATTCAAAACATAAGGAATATTTTATTTCTCCCATTCTTCAATGAATGCTAAGCAATAAGTAAAGACGTACGACATAGTTAGCAAAATTTATCATTAAAAAGTATACAGTCTCAAACCTTTTGCTGTATAAAATCCAGTTTTAACAACCAAAATTGAACGCACCAACTCACCTAAAAATTCAAAACATAAGGAATATTTTATTTCTCCCATTCTTCAATGAATGCTAAGCAATAAGTAAAGACGTACGACATAGTTAGCAAAATTTATCATTAAAAAGTATACAGTCTCAAACCTTTTGCTGTATAAAATCCAGTTTTAACAACAACAGCAAGGACATGCTCATTGCGGTAATAATTGGATTGGAGAACGCGAGTGCCACAAAATACTGTACTTCGCCGATGAGCAGCTAGAGGTTGATACATGGTGTTAGTACCATCAGCAGTTGATAAAGGTGATTTACCCACTGCAACGCTCTCCCCTAAGAAACAAATCACTGACAATGAAAATGACACTTTGCAATAATCTATAAGAGCAGATGAAGTTTTAAAACTTAAGAATTTAACATGTCAAGCATTACATGAATGAATACATAAATACAAAGACTAATATATAAGCGCCGAAACAATTCCTCTGAACAATAGAACTAATTCTGACTCAAAATACAAGATAAACAACGAATTATATATATGGTAAACAACAAGCCTATTTTCTAACAATTTATCCGAATTTCAGGTTCTGTTTCAATAAATGCATTGCCTCATCGCTTTGTTTTGCAGTAATATATTCATTACAATATTTTAAGCGTTGAAAATGTTCAGTTCAGTGCAACTAACTTGTGCATATAAATGGAAAAAGTACATAGTTCTTTGCGCAATTCAATTAAAATACTAATTCAAAGCAAAAAGTGATTCTTAAATGTTAATTAAATTTCAATCCAAAGTATTTGATAACAAATTTGAATTAAAAAAGAGTACCTAGTAATTGCATTTGCTGAAACATGAGAGCGCTAATTAATATTGGCATATACCCAAACTAAATTTGTTGTTTTTACTTAAAGCTGTTGAACAACAGAAATTTCATTTGTTTGATCGAATAATGGAGATACCCCAGTCTCTTAATGTAGGAAACAACATTATATAAATATTTATTAAATTAATAATGCTAATAAAAAATTAAGAGCATTGATAATTATTAAATGTGAATAATTACTTCCATAATATTTAATCAAAGTATACAATTAAAGCGTTATTAAAACTTGATCAATTTATCCTCGTAATATTCAAAAATATTTTACGAAAAAACCAATAATGTTTGTTATTGAATTTTTTAATAAAATTTATTGCTAGCAAAGTGCATTTGAACACTGGCTATAATAATATAATAAACTCCATGTTTTCAAAAATATAATATGATTGCGCAATTTTAATTCAAAAAATTGCCTACGTCGACAGCTTTGCGTGTTTTGAAATTTTTGCAAAAACGGCACATCAACAATAGCACCCTAAAGTGAGTTTGCTGCACCTAAACTTTACAATATATTGGTGAATTGCCATTGCAAGTAAATAACTAGCACTGGTTTACTTTTTTGTTTTTCTCAAAGTAGCAAAAAGTGAGTTAGGCAAATTTATAGTTAAAATGACGATATTGTATATGAATGTGTTTTTGATAAGTAATGAAAATATTGGAAAATGTCAATCAGTAGCAAGCTTTGGAGTGATAGAAAAAATACATACTTGATAATTTTCATAATTAAGCAATTGCAACGAAACTGTCAAATGAAATAATACGATATGCTCACCTGTCAGCATTGCTTCATTCACAATGCAAGTGCCCTGTAGCATAACAGCGTCACAAGTGACCTCGCATCCGTTACGGGGAATGACAATTATATCACCCGGTACCAAATCCTTTGACTCAATTTCATATTCAATAACTTCACCGTGCTCAAAACGAAGTACTGTGACCGGGAGATGTCCCGTGGTGCCCGCCATCTTACTCAGTGTGACTGACTGACTGCGAATTTCATATACCTCTATGAAAAGAGAGAATACGGAAGTAACTGCAATGACAACTGAGTAAGTATAATAATCTTCCATGCACCAAATTCCAATGGAAATTACCTAAAGTTAAAAATTGTAAGCTCAAAATCAATTCCCAATTTGTTTTACTAAAATTACAAAAATCATTTAAAAATAATGTTCAGCTTGGAAATTAATAGCTATTGGTGAGTAGGCATTTATATATTGTTAATTTATTGGCCGCTTTTATATATATATATATATATATATATATATCAATTTTATATTTTATTTTTTATATATATATAGAATAATTTTAGAAGTTCATCGCACTTGGAAAATATATTATGAATAGCAAACCAACTATTTCTTATTAAAAGGGTTGCCAAAAGTGAAGCAGTCAACTAACTGCTACAGACTATTTTGGGTATCGAAGAGCATAATGGTATATATACTATGGAAATGTGGTGGCCGGTGTATTCAGAGTCGTTTGACTTTTTTCAATAGCGCCGGATGGGAATTCTATACATTAAACTCCTTATTCTTCCATGTGGATGCTTTCAGGTAATTAAAGGAATCACAAGACCCCAATATAATCCGCTGAAAAGCCAAAAAATATTATTCTGTCGTTGCACACACACACACACACTATTGTATTTCATCACACATAATTTTTCTAAAAAAATTTTATGCGAATATTCTTAATATTAATAGTCTAAATACAAAATAAGAATGTTAATGCAGTATATTCAAGAAATTATTTTTTTGTTAATTTCGTTAGATTTTCACTGTAACTGGTTAATTGTAAATCATTGCGCTTTTTGTGAAACGGATTAGAGTTTGAAAACGTTTTATAATACTTTTATTAGAGCCCCCCAGTCCATAATTTTTTGTAGGAGCGCGCTTGAATATACCACTGATAGTTACACTGTTGTCTGGCATAGAATGCGAAACTTAGCCATGAAAAAGTTGAAAAGATGTCATTTACTTATCATCTTCCTAATCATTGGTGAATACGCGATTGCAGATGAACTATGTTGTTTACAAGGTAAACATCAATTGGCAAGCACAACTTTCGGCACACTATTTTATGACAATTAATAGAATATATTCTGTATGAAAATGGAAACAAAGTTTTCCTTTCTCAAATTGAATTTTTTTCCTCACCACAAAGACCTAAAACAATACTGAACTAGGAAATATTTACAAAATTTACAAATAGTTCTTTTGTTAACTACAACGTAAAAATTTCACTTCATTTTCAATGTCAGTGTGCATTCGCGCTCTTTCGAATTTTTCACAAAGAATTTGTACTCCACTGATTGCTTCAAGAAATCCTACAAAAACTATTTAATATGTGAGTTAAATTAGTACTAGTGCTTTGGATAATTTCCTCCTAACTCTCAAACTTTCAACTGTTATTGATTTTTTTAGCTTTTCTTCTCGCTTTAAAAAATCTCTGAAGTCTTTCCTCTTTGCTGATCCCTTCTTTCGCTTTGCTTACTTATCCACTTTCTCTTACTTCATCTCCTGTTATTGTCTTCGCTGCCAAAAAACTTGATTTTTATTTTTTTGTACTATTTTGCTTTCATTGGCATAAAAAATTCTTTCATTTTTATAACCACTATACGCAAAAATGATTAAATATTTAAGTTTATTCTAATTTTTCCACTCTATCTAAGACATACTCACACCTACTGCCTGATAGTCATTGTTGATGAGTATCAAATTTAGCACAATTTACATACAAACGAAGAATTTTCACTAACTCATAAAATAACAAGGCTTTTTGGAAGAAAATTACTTCAAAAGATTAGATAGAACATATTTCTTTTCTAGAAGAAAACAAGGAATAATTTCAAATGAAACACAAATGAGTAAGAGAACATTCATTATATGCTGTAACTAAACATAATAAAATTTTGAAGTTGAAAATAAAACATAACTACAGAGAAGGCAACAACAGCGAATAAATAACAATTGACCCTGACAAACCTTGCACTCAATGTGATGACAATTATAAGCATATACTTGATGTATTGAGTTACAAAATACCGGATAACTTTACTTGAAAGACATAAAACGGATTGATCACTTCATTGACCAACAGCCAAAGATAGCTT
>CABFPE010000093.1:956828-971049 GCA_900660155.1 Hofstenia miamia
CTATATATATATATATATATATATATATATACTTATATAGGGCGCTTTATACAGAAAAATTCCTATTCACGGCGTCTTGTACATATGTGAATTGCCCACATTATTTAAGGCAATACATAACTCTGTAAACAATATTTGAATTGAATCAATCTCTTTAAGCTATTGCACCTCTTTGAGGAATATGTTAATTACAACACTACAACTAATAGATTTGAATGTTAAAACGAGATATTTCATTAAATCCACTAAACAATGATAAAATCCTTGCAACCAAGTTTGAACACAAAAGAAGACTATATTTATAAATTAAACTTGCCACTTTTTAAAATTTAAAAAATTATAATCATTATTGTAAAATCTAGTAAATTTAGAGGGAATAATTTGCAAAACCGACGATGACTTTGTAAGTCGAAATATATTTCATGTTCTTATTAAGGTCAATGAGGATTTGTTGAGTAAAACGCAATTGTGTGAAGATGAACAACATGCTGTTAGGTGCAAAACAAGTGAAATGCCCCTACTTTTGATTACAGCTTTATGAAGTACCAGTTACCCGACACTACATAAGCAAAGATATAAACGTAAGTTAAAAAAAGTGATTTCTCATTATGAATCAGTTTGCACTTAATTCCTTTTTGCACCACATGATTCAATTATAAAAGGCCCTATGTTGAGTTTCATATACATGTTCAATATAAGTATGAAAATATATAATTCTATGCGTTATACTTAATGCATATAACACTTTGAGTAAATTTATCTGAATTCTCAGTAATAATTGCATGTTGACAGGCCCATGATAATTGCACCCAGCCGATACTGTACATCCGCACTATACAAAATACATTTCTAAGAATATTAGCAGAATTATATAAAATTCGGTTTTACTAATTGTTAAAAAAATGTTCAAATAAATACAAAGCGGAAGAGAAAATTCTCTGAAAATACAAAGCAGTTAAAAGGTATATAAGTTCCAATTTACACTAAAAATTTGCAATTTTGCATGAATATACTTCTAGATTTTGTAATTTGTTTAACAATATTTAATTATGTTATGAAATTCAAGTTTTCTCTGTCCTATTATCCTTAAATATATACCGAATTGCAATTCTCATCGTTTTTTACTTTAAATTAGTGTTTCTTTTGTCCGCGTGCTTCGTGTGCACCCTATTCTATACCTACGCCGAGGTTACGAAGTATAAAGTTCCAATTTATTTAAAAACAATGAAAAAGGACTTGATTTGCACTAAAAATGAATAGATTTGCATATATATACTTTTATATCTTGCAATTTGTAATACATGCTGTATATACATTTCGTACATTACAATTACTTCGAACTAATTTAGGCTAAAACAAAGATCTTATTGAAAATTATATATTCAAAAAGAAAAACATTCGTCAATTGGTAATAGAGAAACATCCTATAGCACAATTTAAGTTTAGCTTATAATATTTCATACTACAAAAGTTTGATGTGAAGAATTATAAAAAAAAATAGATATTAATTATATTTAATGTAACAAAAATATTATCACAGAAATTTAACTGTGGAAAGAAAGGCATTTAGCTATTTGCCAGGGCAAGTTACTAACAGGATTGGTTCGTAAGGAGGAATTTTGTCAAATTTAAAAATTCGTTAGAATTTTCTCTAAGTATTTCATTTTTGTAACACACATGGGGTATTAACAACTAAATCTAATGCATCTTATGGCTACAATATATTTCAGTTCTTTTCATTACACTTTAAAATTTTTTTCCCAAATAACTTATCGCCGTAATTGCTTCGACCATTTGAGTTCGTTACAAAATAGTCTGGTACAAATTACAAGCTAATTTTTTAACTTGCCTACTTTAAAGTTATTTCCGGAGTTGTGACTGCAGCTAGATTTTGATATATATATTATTTATATTTCCCGCTTTTTGATATGAAAAATGCAAAAAACTTGCATTTGGCGGGAAACGGCTTGAAATTTCTAAGGCATTTAGCGGGAATCGCACTTTTTCCCAAAAACCGTATTTTTTGGCCATTGCTCCCGCAGTATTCACTCGAACTTAAATATAATTACCATGGAGGCAGGTAAATTAAAGAAACACTACCCTGCGAAACTTCAAAGAATTATGTTTGTAAACGCGGTTAGGATGAGGTTTTTAAAAAACATATATATATATATAATATAATTTATTTCAAACAAAACATATAAACACTTAATTCAAAATAAAAAACAAATTTAACACTAATAGTTTGAAAATGGTTGGCATACGAGGGCTGGAGGCGCTCTTTATCCTGTTAACCAGTGTCCTATCAGTACAAGTAGATTACCATTTGTAGCGATCAAAATCCATATGAGTACCTGTGAGGAACTTCTGAAATCATCTTAAACTTGCGGAAGACTATAGAATTGATCCTTTGATAAAGAGTACTTTTTCATTCAATAGAAATAGCATTAAGATCGAGTGATGATGTAAGAAAATGAATAAGATTGACAACGTGATAACTTTTAACAACTTCAGAAAACAATCAAATAAAGTTACAGCAGGTGAATAGTGGAATATTTTGGAAAGAATTGGGGTTTGCGAAAACATTAATTTCCTTTTTTGGAAAGAATTGGGGTTTGCGAAAACATTAATTTCCTCATCATCAGGGAGATATTTGAAGACAAGTTCAAAAAAAGCACCATGGTGAGAATAGATAAACTGTCTATAATCCAAGCCCGCATTTTTTCAATTGCAATCCCTTAATTTTGCTAGCAAGTGACTTAATATAAATTTATGAATTTATTATTTCAAATTATTATAATTAAGTGAATTTATTTCTGGAAGATTCTATTAATTAAATTATTGTTGCCAATTATTGCTGTAAGCTTAATATCCTTTATTAGTTTGTTGCATTTGTTTTTCGTTAGTGTAATAATATTATCATTAATTAATTGTGCTGAATATAAAAAATTTATAGGTTTTATACCTCTCACTTCAATTGAATTATGTTGTATAATTGTATTATGTCTTATTAAAACTGTTTGATGTGCTGCTCGGGCTCTTGGCTTAAAAGAATGATTTATTTCATCAAAGCTATAAAATTCTATTGGATATTCTTGTCTTTTAACCTTTATAACGTGCTTAAGAAGTTCGAAAATGTATATTTCATAAATAGTCATATTTGCTTCTATGAATAACTGTTTAGTAGTAGAAGTAGAATTTTTAAAATTTATTATCCTGATTATCTTTTTTTGAAAATAGGCAATAATGTGTTGTATGAGGTAGCACCATAGATTAAAATACTATATTGAATTATCGGCAATATGTATGCATTATAAAAATGTAGTGTAATATGCTTAGGAACGAAATGTCTTTTTTTCATCAAAATACCACATAGTTTGGAGACTTTTTTACAAATAAAAGATACATGCTCTGCAAAACTTAATGTTTTATCTATTATTATCCCTAAATATTTATAAGAATCATTTATGTTAAGCTCAGTTCCCGCTACTTGTAGCTTAGGTATTTGTTCATTAATTTTGAAAAAATTTATCTGAGTGGTTTTATTACAATTTAAAGAAAGGCGATTGAAACAGAGCCAATCTTGTAGAACATTTATGTTATTTTGAAGAGTCTTAAATAATGTATCCCTGTCAGGCGAACTTACTTGGATATTTGTATCATCAGCAAATAGGTAGACCGAAGCAGTTAAGGCTTTAGGAAGGTCATTTATGTACATTAAGAAGAGTAATGGTCCAAGAATTTAGCCTTGTGGCACACCACATGTTATCTCTTTTAATTTTGAATCAGTTGAGTCTATTGAAACACATTGATATCGGTTTTCTAGATAATTTTCAAATAAGTTAAAAATTTGTCCTCTAATGCCGTATTTATATTTCTTATTTAATAACTTATGATCTATTGTATCAAAAGCTTTTCTTAGATCAATGAATATGCACGAAGAATATAATTTATTGTCTTTGGAATGTCTAATATTTTCAATTACTTTCATTAAAGCTAAAATTGTGTTATAGTGAGGTCGAAACCAAAATTGATTTGGATTTATTAAATTGTACTTATTTATAAACTTAAATACTCTATTGTATATTAATCTTTCAAAAATTTTATTAAAAATTGGCAATAGTGAGATTGGTCTGTAATTTGAGGGATCATGTTTTCAATCTCGTGGCATCGTTTGTTACTACAGAAGGGTGAGACATCCGATATTTTACTTAGATGGTGATTTAAGAAGTTGTGACCCTTCAGAGCTTGAGTGAGGGTTTATTCAATCTCTGCAGGGAAATGTTTCTAAATCCGTATGTCGTTTTAGAGGTTTCCCTTCTGCAAAAGCTGATAATTGGTCGACAATGTCGAATTTTCCAGAAAGAGGAAGTAACTACAGTTTTTTCCTATCAAAGATCCGAATAGCACAAGCAAAGATCCGACTTGCACGAGCAAATATCCGAATAGCATAAGCAAAGATCCGAATAGCACAAGCAAAGATCCGACTTGCATAATCAAAGATCCGAATAGCACAAGCAAAAATCCGAATAGCACAAGCAAATATCCGACTTGCATAATCAAAGATCCGACTTTTTATGACCTTGCCTAAACCATTTTATTTTTAATAACTATGATCTATCTATTGTAATTTGATGAATTTATCATCGATACACATGTTTTATAGTTATTAAATCATTTAATTAACATATTATTTATGTGAATAAAAATATTTAAATCTTGATTAAAATTCTTGAAAATCGGAATTGGTTTTAATATATTGTCCATAAGCATTATCACAGACATACATACATTAGGTCGTCTAAAGGAATTGTATGACTGTTTTGAATAATAATTCAAAGAGAAAATATTGGGTCACATTTCTTTAGTAGAGGTAAAGTCTTAACTGTTATTTATGTTCCACTACCTATCAATGTATAAGCATCGGACGTCAAACGATATTAGCAAAAATAAATAAGATCTAACTTTATTGGGAAACGTTATAAATAGCATAAACAAGTTAAACAGAAAAATAAATATCTTTACGTAAACGAGATTCAAATTTGAACTAGCATTAAGAAATAAAATATTCAAATGACATTGATGTCTAATAGATTAAATAATACAGTACAGTAGTACAGTTATAGAAGTACACAATCAAATCATTTCATTTTCACCATTCGCAGTATTTCGATAATATGGGACATGGAGGCAAATGCATTTCACAAAAAAATCGACAACGACTGATAGAAGCATCCGAACAGGGTGAAGATTATATCGCTGTTGCTAATGACTTGGGTGTGAAGCGTGACACATCCTAAGGAATAGTGGAGAAGAAATGCAGATTGCACTTCCAAACGTGGTTACGCACGTTCGTACGTTGTCAAACTGATACCTGAGATTCGTGATTCTATAATCCAAATGGTCGAGGAGAATCCGTGTATTATTTTAGCAGCATTGCAAAAAGTATAAACGAACAGTATAATATCCAACTATCAAGAACAAGTATTAATCGTGATTTATCAAGTGAACTGTATACGATGAAAAAGATAGAATGTGTCCTGATGCGAGAAATTTGTTATCAAATAAATTGAAACGGAAGGAATATGCCTCTTGGTTTCAGTCGGTTTCTGACTCCGATTTCATTTTTTTTTTATGAAACGGGATTCGATCTAGAGGAAGACCCAAAATTGGCGAACCTTTGGGAGTCAACGTCGTCCTCACTTGACTTTAATATTTGCAGTGGCTCCTCATTACGGTGTTATCCACAAATAGATTGTAGTTGGCGGTGCGAAGAAAGAGCAAGTTATTGAGTTTTTGTACGACGTTGTCAGCAAAGCGCAGGAATTTGAAATGGAAAGACCGTTCATTATTATGGACAATGCACCAAAATTGCCTGATGATTACAAGATTAAACGCCTTGCGCCCTATAGTTGCGAACTGAACCCTATCGAAAATATGTTCTACGTAATTAAATCTAAAGCTAGAGAACTGTTCGACCACTATGAAGATGAAATGATTGAGGGTGAAAGTAAAACAGCGGTTCGGCACAGGAAACTGCAAAGTGTAATCAACGAGAGCATTCCAGCAGTGACTTCTCAAAAAATTACTAATTCATTCCGCCATATTTTAGCAAAAGTTGTACCAAAAGCAGTTAGAATGGAAGACTTATAAAAGAATCTAAGATTTTAGAGATTGTTTGTGTTTTGCTTTGCGCTGTGTTATTCAACTACAAATTAAATATAATACTTAAATAAGTATTAATTCTAGTTCAGTGCAAGAAAAGCTTTCTTTTTTCAAGATTTTTAAGGTTTTTATTGCTACGGCATTTTCCGAAATAAAGAGTTCAATAATTTTCTTTTAAGTGGTCTTATTGAAATAATATGTTAATTAAATGATTTAATAACTATAAAACATGTGTATCAATGATAAATTCATCAAATTACAATAGATAGATCATAGTTATTAAAACTAAAATGGTTTAGGCAAGGTCATAAAAAGTCGGATATTTGCTTGTGCTATTCGGATTTTTGCTTGTGCTATTCGGATCTTTGATTATGCAAGTCGGATCTTTGCTTGTGCTATTCGGATATTTGCTCGTGCAAGTCGGATCTTTGCCTGTGGTATTCGGATCTTTGACAGGAAAAAACTGTATTTTCTGCTTGTGTTGCTGAAAGCTTTGCATATTCTTACATCACATAATCCTTGTACTGATCTCAGGGATTTCTGATTTGATTTCTTCGGAAGAGCACTCTTCCAGATTTTAACGCTATAACCTATTTTAGGAATAACCACTTGACGATAGATTTTCCTAAGATTGATAGAGCCTACTCCAAAATTCCTACGGCTTATCAGCGAGATGGCGTTTACGTACTTCTGTACAGATTTGAGTTTGTTCTTTAAATGTCGACTGAATTTAAGTTTGGAGTCCAATGGCAATCCTAGAATTGTAACGTCAGACGAGGTTATTAGATTATTTCCACTATTAATACAATTGATAGCATCTTTCCGTCTTGTAAAATGACAGAAATGAGTTTTGTTCATATTCAAAGTTAGACCTTGGTTACTGTTCCACTCATGAAAACTTTCGGCTGCATCCTCAGCCATAGTTCGCAATTCAGTAATGGGGACATGCCTGTCTTTTATCGACATCGCAGTTAGGTTGTCAGCATATCCAATGGCGTTACCTTTTTCATTAAGTATAGAGAGAGCATCATCTACTACAATATTCCAGAGCACTGGGCTAAGGATACTCCCTTGTGGGGTTCCACAAATCAGTGAGATTTTAAAATACAAGCAAAATTTGCAAAAATGTGAAATTATAATTTGTAAGTTTAATGGGTAAAATGAATACAGCAAGCAATTGCTAAATATAAATTGTTTGCAATGTTTCAAATTGCTAATTACTTTAAGAGTGACAAGGGACCAATACTTAGAATTATAAATATTATAATTATGTTGTACATTAAAAATTCAGAGCAACAACTTCCCGGTATTTTCAGCATTAGACTAAATATTGAATTCGCTTATCCTGTTTTTAATATTCTCTGTATTTTAAAATCTCTCTTACATATATATATATATATATATATATATATAGGCAACTTTTTGCAGATCACTAAGATCTGCTGCTTAATATCAATATATATATATATATATATATATATAAAGGTTATTAGCAATTAGTGTTTATTTATTAAAGTTATAATTTATAAATTGAATTTTATTTACTTTTGCTTTCTCCTTAGCGACGCATCTAGCCAGAGAGAATTTCGGATATTTTTTTAAAGATAGAATGAAATTTCAAAACTTCAAGAGTTGTAACTCATAGATTGTATATATTCTGATTTTGTTAAACAATTCAGTGTGATGTTGTCTAAATGACCAAAGCGAAATGCATCTCTGTTTTATTAAAAGCGTTAAATGTGGCCTAAGCTTATTGGGGAGGTATAGCCATACTTTTTACCTCCATATTGGGAAATTAGTTTTTTATATAGAAATTATAGTAATTTGATCTTCACATGTGGCTCTTTTTTTCAGTTCACTTCATATGAGAACTAAAAACAAAGTGATAAAAGTGAATCGCCAAATAATTAACTGTGCGTTAAGTAAAATATAATTCCTCAGCGTGATATCAATGGAATTCTTAGAGTACAAAATGACGGTTTTTTTTTGCAAACCGTGCTACATTCTTTTCGATTTCATTTTGATAGGATTTCTGCAGGTTTTTGGCAAAATATAAAGCAAGATGGTGTCGTCCGTATACAAATAGTGGAGTTGATTGGCCACAAACAAGTTGTATATCGTTAATGTGATTCAGAAATACATATATCCTAAGCTAGCAATTCTTTATATTGTGTCACCTAATCAATTCTTACAAAGCAAGTAAAATTGAAGTAACTAAAAATGTGTAAAAGTAGGCTGGAAAAATTAATTAAATTTTGTTGCTCGAAAATTGTATTTATCAAGATTTTCTTTGTTTTCGAAATTTTTTAATTTAAAATATTTGCCACGTAGCTTATTTATAAAAACTTTTGTCTTGCTTTTTTGTAAAATCATTACTAAATTTCTTGATACATCACTATTAAATGATAACACTTACAATCTACGTCCTTCTTGTGATAATCTACATCACACATATATATATATATATATATATTGTAGTTATAGTTTCATGCGCGAGAAAGGGCTTGTCTCTTAAAATCTAGTGCGCATATTGCATTATATATGTTCAAATGGATCCAGTATTATAATCAGTTGATTTCTGATTGTAAAATATTTCATTTATATTTTCTTAAAATTCAAAATTGTCTAATATATTTTCAATAATGATTATTTAAAGCAAGCACTGACCCAAAGATATGTTCATATTGGATTATTAATACATTTTTGTGTTTCATGTAATTATCACATAGTTCACTTCACGAAATTTTCTTTAAATTGTGTTTTAGTTTTCATGGCTGAAGAAAAACTTGATGCTTCTCTAACTAATTTGGAAAAAAAGGTTGACGACTGTGATAATGTAAGTTTCTAAATTTGTTTCTGATCCATTTTTTCTTAATCTGATTGGTAAATTTTAGTTCGCAATTATTTTTACTGGTAAAGGAGTAAAATACTATTTCATTCTTCAAGCATAGTGTTGTTGACTTTGTAATGTAGTACCTAAAATTTTAGGTAATTGATATTGATTTTATATTTTATAAAATCTTGTATTTCTGCTATTTTCTTGCTTAAAATGAATTAGTATTCGTGTGGTAATTTGACGGCTAACATTTATAATACTAAAAGTGAGTATTTATAAATAGTATATCCAATTTTAAATTTCTCTCTGTACGCTTCAAACTCGGGTTAATGAACATCTATCAGGGCACTTAAATTCCAAAAATTATACTCACCAACATCGAGCAAACATCAATAATTTTAAGATCATTATGAAAACACCTAATACTAAGATTTCTGAAACCCTAATTATAAAGAACTCAAATATAGAAAGACTATTGAATAAACAAAGAACGACCAACATATTAAATATCTTTTAGTTTATGCAAAATTAAATGTAGTGAATTGTAAATTATATGACCACAAAATTTGTATTGACGATGATTTTAAATCGAAACCAGTGGCATAGCATATATATATATATAACAGTATATATATATATGTGTGTGATTTTGTATTCCCAATGATTTTACTTTACAAAATTGTTTTTCTAACGTCGTGATATTGGTTTTTCTGGTGTAATTGCGATTTTTATAATCGGACTTCTGCTAAGTTCAGTAAATAGTTTTCCACTATTCATTCTAATTGCGATAAGGGATACACGATTTGCTTTAAACATGTTTGAAATTGGTTTTAAATTTAAGCTATTTTTTCAAGGTATTTTATCTATGTATAGTTACAAAGCTATGTAAAATTTATTCGTTCTTTTCTCACATTGCTTGACTTGTAAAATAAGGTCAAAAAGCGAAAACGTTATAAAATATAGTTTTGCCCGTAAGTGCTAACTAACCGAACAGTCAAAGAATTATATGGTTTGTTATTTTATCAGCTATACATTTTGAAAAAAATACTTGTTTAAAACAAAGTTTTTTCTCAATGAGTGGCATGCCTTTCCAGCATTGACGGTGAGCTTCCATAGCACATACTTCTTTCATAACTCTATTCAAATAGTTTACTTAACCTGATTTCTTACTGAATTTATTCCATGTTGTTTCCTATTGGCTCTAGTTATTGTTAACCTTTTCTATGACTTTAGTCCAGTTTGCTGAAATCAATATATTTTTTGCATCGAATTTATCCCTATTTCGATCTAGCTAATCATTTAATGATACACACTATCACCATGCTTTTTTTGTTTAAAAATCTAACACTCTTTTAAATTTCGTGTTTTTTTAGGAGGAATATATATTTCATGATTTAATGGAAGCCACTGTTTTGGAAGCGAACTTCATACGCTATCGCTATTTTCATATAAACTAATTGCAATTTAGCTCTCATTGGAGGAGGTACGCTCTCAGCTTGCTGAAATAAAGACTGAATTTAAATCTATTCTTGAAGACGTCGCTTCGGTGCAAGAGTCACAAAAAGAAATGGCAGCAAACTTTCAAAGTGAACTCATGAATTTAATTCAAGTCATTAAGACTTTGTCAAACACGAAGCAATGACGAGATTTTCAAATCTTTATTCTATTTTTAATTGTATGTTTATTAAGAAATATTTTGTTCTATTAGAGATTTTAGTAGAGTATTAATTATAAACTTGCATATTTCTATAGTGTCTGCCTAACAGATCCTCATTTTAAAATTTTATTGGGGTTTATCTCATATGCGTGGATCACAAATTACCAATCACCTTTTTTTGCTTGAAAAATTTAATATGGCGACAATGACTACCTCGCTTGTTACTTTTAAGATGAATCTCTTATGTAACCGTTAGTTGTCAACAGCCTGATTTTTGCATTTGACGATTTTTTTAGATTGGGAGTTAATTGGGAAGAGTACGTGACTTGAAAAGTAAAATTTTCGTGTTTAGACAAAATTCTCTTAGTTGTACAACGTAAGTTTATCTAAGGGGTGAATGAATTGAGCATGGCGCTCACATACTTAGATAAAGACATTCCTTTTCAAAGTGAGATTTTAAAAGTTCTATTAACGCTATGGGTCTCTTTCTTGAATTTCTGCACAGGTTTTTTCGTTCGTATGATTGCTGTTGTTAGATTAACTGCAAGCAATAATACAATGATTTGAATTGGAAATTTACTTTAGGTATACTTAATTTGTTTTAATGTTTGCAATAAGAAAGTAATCAATTAATGTTGAAGCTAGGATAAAATTACTAGAAGATTTCAGTGTACGGGTTGTCGAATAGTCATTGTTGTAGAATGTGAGTCCTATTTATGATTGACCTGATATAAACTTTTGATTTAGAGAAATTTTAATTTTCTTCTTAAGGCTCTTAGTTTTTCAATGTTCTATCTCTTTGGATAATGATTCTTTTTTCTGTATTTAACTCTTTCACTGCGAAATTCGACTTTAGTCACAAGGCCAACATTATGTCTGACTACGAAATTCGACTTCAGTCCACATCTCTCCTGTTTTTTTCTAATAAAATGTCCAAAATCTGGTGTAATTCCATGTAATTCAGTATAATAAAGTGTTTTTTAAGAAAAAATTGATTTTCATTTTTTTGTGTCAAAATGACATTTTTTGAGAATTTCTGAAAATTCATGAAACGCAGTGAAAGGGTTAATGCAGGTGAAATGCTTTGATCTGGAGATTTGTTTATGAATAAAACCAGACATTGAAATCGTATTATAAGGTGGTGAGTTTAAAATAGGTCAACAACGTATTCAAAATGACAAGCTGTCCTGGAAAAACGATTGATTTGGAAATTTAGTCCTTTATTCTGGAAGAATTTTTCTTTGAAACATTTAGTGCCCACCTTAATTGCAGATCAAGTTTCTTAAAAAAAGCGTTTTTTATATCAGTAAATAATATATTTGCATAATTTAGATGACTCATTACAAATGCATGAAAAAATTGAATTATTGCACAAGCTGGTAATTCCATTACTATCATTGATATGCTTCTTATAACGACGGCTGATTTTCGAACTATTGCATTACTGTGAGATTCAAAATTTAGCTTAGAATAAAAAATTACTCCTAAGTAGCAAAATTGTTGCTGCCCATATGCATCCGCATTACAGTTTTATATGGAACCTCATCTGTGAATGGATTTATCAAATCCATTCTTGGTTTATCTGTGAGAGTAGGGTGTTTTCGATGCCCATGCCCTGCCATAAGATGTTTGTGTATCCATATCCTACCACCTGAACACGTGTAGGCTCAATTTATAACACAAATGTACTAATAAATAAATACTAAAAGGTATAGAAAACCAGTAAGTTTTGATCGTTGGCAATCTAACAGGCACCTTCGTTTAGCTGTGATGATTTTGTTAGCAGTTAAAATGATAGCCCAGAATTGATATTTAAATAACCTTTTTATGCTACATTTAAATTTGTAACATTATGATGTATAAAAGATAGAAATGTAGACATTAAATTCATTTTTTTATAAAGTAAAGTGAGTAGACAAAATCTTTTACCTACACCATAATTGATCGTTTTAAGCATTTAAAGATATATTGCTAATAAAGTTTCCATAAATAGTGGTTAACTTCTTCACATTGTCTATTGCACTATACTAGTGCCTTACCCGTGTTTTGTACTTTGAGTGCATTCGGCAGTATCAGCAACAGTGGTACCCATATCCACCCCCATCCACAGATAACGTCAGGTACCCCTTTGAAAAGAACTTTGCTACGCCTGTTTCATCAATAAATTTGTCAAATTGCTATTTACCTTATGTTGACTCTGTCAACAATTACTAATTGAAATTGAAATACATTCACATGGCGTAAAAATCAAAATTTGGCGCTTAAATAATAATAATAATTATAATATTTTATTTTTAAAATCCTCTGTATATAAATTCACTATACAAATAAAGTGCTAAGCACTTAAGATTTTAAAAATAGATTTTTTGTTTCAATGACTAAGCTTGGTTCTTGTAATTAATTGAATTCTTTGGTAATTCTTGGTTTCAAATACATTTTTACATTTATTTTAAAGTCTTTAATTTTTCTTCTTTAAACTGAGGTGGTAGTTCATATATATATATATATATATATATATATATACGCTTTGTACATGTAATTATAATTAGTATTTTGATATATAATGATTTTTCTACGCGAAGCAAAAAATTTGAAAAAAAGATAGCATGATCCGCAGCCTTGCGCTTTGTACACATAATCCACGCACATTTGCGCATTGTACAAACACATTCCGATCAAAAACAATTATTTCAACAATATACAATTATGCTAGAAATTATAACTTAAAGAACGTGAAAAGGCTTGATTTACTTTAGAATGACTTTCTAAACCAGATTTTTTGTTTGTGGGTGCACAGCTCAGCTAGGGTTAGCAGGTTCCTACTTACTAGTAAATACACTTAATAGTAAGTTACTAAATTTGAGCTTACCGCGACAGGTTACAGGAGGTTATTAGTAATAACACTTCAAGTCACTAGTGAGGTCAAGTGTCAGGGTCACTAAGTAGTGGCAGCCAATCAAACAACATTATATTGCTTCTTCACTTTTGCATTCATTAATGCAGTCATACAAACAATGAACTACTAACTGGCTCATACTTGATAAACAAATCTTCCAATAATTATGAGCAATGCAGGACATCAGGGTATTTTAGCAGCCTAGTAAGTTACCAGTAACAAGTTTAAAGTTTACTGCAATTTGCCAACGCTAAGCTCAGCAATTCACTGAACTCAACTAGCCTAGGTGCAGTAATATTACTGTTGCTTACTGTATCTTCTAAATGAGCTTTGTCCACTTTTTTCAAATTTCCATACTACAAAGCGCAAATACGAGGTTTATATATATATATATATTTAGAAACAATAGTGCTGAGCTTCATATTTAACCGGTTTCGATTTACTAAATCATCATCAGATATACAAATTTTGTGGGAACTTATAAATTTACAATCAACTACACTTAATATTACAAATATTTAATGCATGCTCTAAAATAAATGTAAAAAAGAACTAGTAGTTTTCTGTCTGTTTAATAATTTAGATTTTTCAGCATGGTTAATAAATATTGCTTCTGCGATTTTAGTATTAGAGGTTTTCATGATTATATTAAAATTTTCTGGTCTTG
>CABFPE010000093.1:991036-1012398 GCA_900660155.1 Hofstenia miamia
TTATATCGCATTTTAATTCCAAACGTGATCTAGTAAGAGGAGGTAGTCCTGGCATTATAAATGAATATAAATCGGTTTTGGAAACAATTTTGTTTTCACTACTAAGTTTGAGTAGACGTTGAACTTGCATAATGTATTCTGCAATATCATCTTTGGTTGAATATCGTAACGAATATAGCATAGTTCGGTATTGTTTTTGTGTTGTTCTTGAATTAAAATAATTCAGAAAATGTCCAATCAATAAATCATAGTCTTTTAAAACAATTTCATTAAGAGTCAAATAAAAAGTTTGTGCTCTTCCTGTTTAATATAACGGTAGCTGCATTGCTGCAGTGAATTTATCCAGTTTCATTTGTTTTATGTAATTTTCGATATTAAATAGCCACTCTTTAAATGTGGGTGTCCACTTATCAATTTTACCATTAAACTTGTTGGGTTTCAAAATATTGTTGGGAACCTCGTGTGTAGTTCTTTCAGGTAAATGGATTCAGTAAAGCGTAACTTTTCTTTATCTTGATTCGATATAGCTCCTTTTAAAGCTTCAGTATCATTAAAAAATTCATTAATTTGATTCGATAATTTCATTTCTACTTTTTTAAACATGAGTTCCATTTCTTTACGTAATACATACAATATATATACATTATTGTAAATTCATTGTAAAAAGTACTGTGAAGTCATTGTAGTAAATTTATTTTTCTTTAATGAACAATTCAATATTATACAAAATTCAATATTAATTTAGAAATTTTTAGTGTATAACTATGAATTACTATCACAATAACAGACAATACATGATCATTACTGGTCAAAACTTTCTGCCCATAATTGCCTTACTTGACTTAACTAAGAGGCTTGACAGAATTAAATAACATTCTAAAAAATTTGTATTCTGTGGATTTGATTGCAACTCTAGAACATCAAGTCATAGCTTCATTAATGATTCACGACAACTTGTGAAACTTGGAAACACATTTTCTATTTACTTACACACTGGTAAGGTTGTACCGTAGTGGAGCATCTTAAGGCAGTACCCATTTTCTCTTTTTATAAATGGTATTTCAAACCACGTTAACTCTGATTATTTAAATATTGGACAGACATGAAATTCGTATAAAATCTAAATTATTGTCTAACAACTAAAAAAATAACGTAGTTAAAGTTTGTTGGACATTAAACTTCATGCATAATTATATGAGCATGAGATATGAAGAGATTTCAAATTTTTTCCTAAAAACGGTATTTTAAATGAAGCATAGTTAATATTTTCAAGTACATCAGATACAGCAATAGAGTACAAAATTTCAAAACTATAATTCCGCACATTCACTAATAGTTTCCCAATTTGCTAATGGGCTTGGAGAAAATTCTTTAAAATTGTGTAAAATTGTTTGTCTGATTAAAAGGCTGTTCAGGGTTATCGTTATCTTCGATCTGCAGGAATGCACTAATGAATATTTAACTGGCCCCTTGCTACATTGTTCAATTTTTACAAAATATACATGCTAAAATTACAACAGTTGAAAATTTTGTCATCAAAATATAAAACAATAATGTTCTGAAAACGTTTTCTTCCTTTTTATAGAGGCCTAATCATATTATTTTTGGTTAAGGATAGAATAGTTAGAGATTTTGCTGTAAAACTCTGAATATTGTTAGCAACATTCTCACACAATGTGTCAGACTCACTACTGAAAGCACCACTTTGAAAAAATATTTTACTATATACTGATTGCGTTTTATTGACTTTATAAACTAAATGCAAAGAAAACCTGTTTTGATCTTTGGGTAGAACATGGTCATTATTCATATTTCATTGAAAACCTGAAGCCCATTTCGCAACTTTCAAGCATTGTCTCCACAATTTCTTGGAAAAAGGAATTGGCCCAAAGTTTGAAAAATTTGATGCGAGTTAAATTTCTGGGAGAGCCTTCAGTCCACCTCAATCTTTCAAAATTTTCAAATAAATTTACCCCCTGAGTGAATGATTGATGACGCAATTAATAATAAATATTACTGCTTTGGTTTGGGATAACGTAAGATTCCATCATTGTGACGACCTTAAATTATCTGCTTTTAAGGAATGTTACAACGTTACAGTATGCCTTATTCACTAGATTTAAGTTATATTAAAAACTTTTTACCAGTGTAAAAATAGCCTATATTCTAATAGGCCAAAAGCTACAGTCAGAAAGCAGCTCATTGGATAAATTGAAGAAATTATAAATCAGTGAGATGTTGAAGGCTAAAAATTAAATTCATTCTGGGGGAAAACAAGTAGTGGGAATAACCGTCAGATAGAATAAAATGTGAATTTCTTTAATACTTTTTTATCGTGGATTTTAAGTTGGGTTTAATGTATTGCCAATTGGCTCTATATTGTTGCAAATTGACTTTTTATGCTGCAAATTGGCTCTTTACTGTTGAAATTCGGCTCTTTATAGTTGGGAATCCCTGTGTAAAATTGTCCAATTTATTCACATATTTTATTCAATAAATTTTCAAAACAAAACACTTAATGTTGTAATGGGGCCAGCTTAGACTTCCTGAGACGCTATTTGGCTCAAAAAAAGTCTCTTAGAAATCTACAAAAATTGTCTTCGAACATAGAAATATTGACTTGACATGAAGAGAGTGACATCTGATACCCGATTAAACCCGACCCGATTTCGGGTTTGGGGTCGGGTCGGATTCCGGTACTGTCAACAAAGATTAGATTGGTTGTTAAGTGAATGGGAAAAACATGTGGGAATGAAAAAATTTGTTCGCACGACACATGCGGGTTACGCACTCCGCTTACACCGCGACCACTGACTTTGCGCACTGCCAGAGTATTTTCGTGTAGGGAAAATAAACTAGCGTGTATGTATTTGGATTTTTGCGTGTATATACGAGTATGTAAGCCATACTATCGTGTATGTATTTCATGTATTTCAGTAAGCCTGAACGCAAATTATCGTGTATTTTCATGTATTTTTTTATTTACGCTGTGCGTGTGTACTACGTTGTCCAATTGTTTGTTTTGTGTTTTTAAATTCTACTCGAACGTTGATTTTTAAAATTCGTACGAAACATTCCACCCTACACCACACCACATGTCTATGATGGCAAGAACAATGCTAATAAACAAAAAATATCTGAAGATTTATTTATGCAATAATTAACAAGATATCACTTCCGGTTGAACTTGGGGTTGAGGGCCTCTCCGTGTATATTATGTATTCAAAATCTGACGCTTATTTTAGCCAGTGTGCATCATGTATGTATCCCAAAATTGTTCGTGTATGTATTTGTATGTATCTAATTCAGTCATTCCGTGTATTTTTCGTGTATGTATGTATGCACGACAATACACTGGAATATCTTCGCACATATCAAGAAACAGTCAAAGTTCTTTGTTGCCTCCAGGGGCTCAAAACCTTCTAAATACATTAACACTAAATATGCAGAGAATTTAAATCTTTTTTAAAAATTCGAAAATTTCTAAGAAAACTTGTTAATCTATTCAACAATCTCTACCACAGCAATAAGCTTTAATAGAAATTTTCAACATTGCATTAATGTATGTTCCCCAATAGACCTACCCATGCCCCAAGATCTTCAAATTTGCAAATAGGCTTGGAGAAAATTCTTTGTAAGTGTGGAAAAACGGTTTGTCCTTTAAAACAGATGTTAGACTGTTTAAGGTTAGATATCTTCATTAGTTAGTGAGTTATAAGAAATATTCCAAGATTTCATGCTGCAAATATTGACCCACTTGTTTGCCTAAAACACACATACTTCTAAAGTAAAATACCGTTCAATTTTTTAGGCAAGATCCCGCGGTATCGGTGTTCTTCGGAATATCGCAGTATCTATTTCGGTATAGGTATACCGCCAGTTTCTAGTATATACCATGTATATTAAATATGTAATATTATATACTTACAAATTTGTAGAAAATAATGATAAAACTGTGAAGCATTTATTTGTTATTTTGCAAAAGATAATGTAATAAATATGAATTTATAATTAAAAGCTAGAATTATGCTGTCTACATTTTTATAAGATTTACATGAGTGCCCAATGTTTGCCTGACTTTTTCTTCAAATCTTTGGCGTTGCTTTTCAGAAAACTGTGAAATACCTGTATTAACTTTTCCTTCTCTAATAAAGTTATTAAATCCAAACTTATCATAACTATCTTGCATCTTTTTAAAATCTGAATCCCTTACAGCTTTCATGACAGTTTCTTCTTGAAAAGAAATTCCAAGAAATTCAGCGATTTTCTTTGTAGTGTTAACTTTATCTTCAACTATATCTTTATAATTGATTACAATACAGTGATCACTACCCTCAGATGTTGCATATTTCAGCCAAGAAGCATGCCACTCGAAGAAACTCCCCGCTTCATGGGTTTCCTTCTCCACAAACTTATCAAAGAATTCTTGAAATGTGATGTTTTTATACAATCGTGCCAAATTTGGATTTGTGAGATAAAAATTATAGTTGCTGATAAAACAGTCAAAGTAATTTCTAACAATAATTACGGATTTAGGCTTTTTCTTCTCAAACTCAAGAGGCATTAAAGCCTTGGTAACATGGGTTTTCAAAAGACGAGGAGGTGTCAGTTTGGCTGCAGCTTCCACACCGTTATAGTCTTTAATAATCATTTCTATGAACGGTGAATTCTCAAAAATTTGACGAGGAGTGAAATCCTTTCCTAAGAGACTTAGTAAAATTGTCTGCGTTAAAGTAGTACCANTGTATTAACTTTTCCTTCTCTAATAAAGTTATTAATTCCAAACTTATCATAACTATCTCGCATCTTTTTAAAATCTGAATCCCTTACAGCTTTCATGACAGTTTCTTCTTGAAAAGAAATTCCAAGAAATTCAGCGATTTTCTTTGTAGTGTTAACTTTATCTTCAACTAGATCTTTAAAATTGATTACAATACAGTGATCACTACCCTCAGATGTTGCATATTTCAGCCAAGAAGCATGCCACTCGAAGAAACTCCCCGCTTCATGGGTTTCCTTCTCCACAAACTTATCAAAGAATTCTTGAAATGTGATGTTTTTATACAATCGTGCCAAATTTGGATTTGTGAGATAAAAATTATAGTTGCTGATAAAACAGTCAAAGTAATTTCTAACAATAATTACGGATTTAGGCTTTTTCTTCTCAAACTCAAGAGGCATTAAAGCCTTGGTAACATGGGTTTTCAAAAGACGAGGAGGTGTCAGTTTGGCTGCAGCTTCCACACCGTTATAGTCTTTAATAATCATTTCTATGAACGGTGAATTCTCAAAAATTTGACGAGGAGTGAAATCCTTTCCTAAGAGACTTAGTAAAATTGTCTGCGTTAAAGTAGTACCAGCTCTTGGGTAGGTTATTAAGAAAGTATCTTCTTCATTTAATGGCATCTCAAAAAGCGACTTCCAGAAAGCAGGGTTTGCTGATAGAATATTGTGTTCTTTAAAGTGACCATTAATGAGATAGGATGCGCTTTGTTCCCCATTATCCTCCTCAGAAACTCTCAAGACTTCAACTATAGGATCCATGGCTGCAACTAATGTAAATTTGCCATCAATGTAAATGTTTACAATGCAATCAACAGATAACCAAAATAAACAATACAGAAATACATCCGCAATCTAAGCAAAGGTTTTGAATGTTATACAGTTAATATGCATTCTGAAAGCCTGTAGCTCCGGTTTTCTTATTACTACCGTTGCTGCAGCTAAATTTAAACGTGAATATTAACTCTTATGTCACATTTATTATTGGTTTTGAGCATTTAATTGAATCAATATATTCGGAAAAATTTAATCTGAGGGATTCGATTTTGCAATTAATTCAATAATGATGTCGTTGTCAATTTACACTATTGCATAAAAAGAAGTTTTATCAATATAATTTATCAATATGACACAGTATTGAGGATCTTTTTAGAGTTTTGGTTACTCTAAAACAGCTGTTGCTCATTTCAACAGAACATACATTTTATGTTAGACGGTAGAAGATATTAGGACGCATCTTAATCATTAATCCGATACATCCTGCCGATGATTTCAATTGATGATTTGAATGAAGTTAAAAATTGACTAATCTTCTCCCCGCTGAACTTTCCACATTGTTCTAAAACTAAATTTGAAAATGCATTGTAATCATTAGATCATTATATAGACTGCTTCTAAATACTTATCAAGGCTTGAAAGTGGAATGCATAAGACTGGAAATACTGCACCCCATAATTTTACTCGTATATATTTTGAATTTTTTTATAAAATTTCTAAAATATAGTACCCTATTTTGCAGGTTTTTGGCGCATTTTAGACAAACATACGTGGGACCAGTTGTGGTATCCCTATTTGAAAATGGACTAAAACTGACAGTAATGAATGACATCGGTTATCCGCTTAATCAAGACCCAATTTCGGGTTCAGATTCGAATTGTTGGTTCGAGTTGGATTCGGATATAGTTCTTAGACTCATTGATACAATGTTACTAACGTTAATGCCAATGAATTGCTGCTGAAGTGATTCGAGATACTAAAAAATGACAAACTTGGCCGGTTGAAACTAAGTTAACACTCATTTATAGAAGTAGGGAAATTTTCCAGAAAACTTCGAACACGTGAAAAAATACTGCTTTTGAGGCAATTGCAAAGGGGTAAATTACGATATTTACCCTAAAAAATAACGGATTTGAACTTCTATTAGTCAAAAATTTACAGTCAATCCCTGCCAACCTGTAAGTTATATGAACTGTTTGAAACACTGTAGATATGACTTAACTCTTGTTTCCAATGCATGCAGGGCTTGCTCATTTCCAATACTCCATAGGATTAAACTTCATCGCTTGAACATACCTTAGTTTAAGGACTTTGATAATCTTGGAAAGTTCTTGAATAAATCCTGAATTTTGGATTTCTTGCAAAGATCTTCCAAGTTTCTTAAAAGAACTTGATAAGAAATATATTCTTTGATTTCTTTCAAAGTTTTTGAATATTTCTGAAGGGGTGTAAGAAAAAATACTTTCATGGATTTTTTTAAAATAATCTTGAATGTTTTTTTAAAAAAAATATTAGAAATAAGAGTTTCTAGCACATTATCAGATAAATGAAATTTCTACAGCATATACAAAAATATTTCCACCATTTAACTAGGAGTACACTCGTGGAGTGAAAGCGTCCTCCCTGCTTACTTTTTGTAAATTTTGTGGGTATATGGTTATTGCAAGTTTGGTACCAGTTGTGGTTATTTGATGATGGCACTCAGGAAGATTCATGATAATCCAAAGAATCGGGCAATTAAACATGAAAAAGAGCGATTCCTTAATGAGTCCAACCGGCAGAGTTCTTTATATCCTTATGAAGTACTGTCATCGGAATAAATGACTTTTATTTTTATTGCTATGCGTTTTTGTAGCTATTATAGCATATGTATTTTTGCATCTTTAGTGTATATGTTTTAATATAAGACTCGTTCATTTTTTGTAATGCCGACAACGATTAGCCTTCAAAATTTATTTGAAAATTCATATTGTTTTTATTACTTACAATTTAAAAAATTACAAATTGATGTTGTAATTATATTTGACATTATTCTTTAGTAAGACTTCGCTGTTGCTTAAACTCTTATTCACTATTTCATAAATTACTAATAAATTTTCCAAAAAAATTTTAATTTCCTCCATATGGACGTTAAGAAAATCATTTTCATAAAACCCTATGTTCAATTTTGTTTAGTTGTTGAAATCAGAGATTATTCCGATTTCACTTTCGTAAACAATATGGGACAAGTGTTAGAGAGCAATTTCGTATGCAATAAGCCATCTTCGGAAAAATTAGAAACGTCTCCATTTAAGAGAGATGAATTTCTCGAATTTTAATACTACGAAATATTTTTGTCATGCAATGGCATATCGAAATTGATTTTGCGTGCTATCGTAATACATAGCATAAAAAATTTTTTAGCAATTCTCTAAATTGCCTGCATTTTTACCGTCACGAAATCTTTCTACATCGTGAAGCATAAGCATTATAATGTTGCTTTTCTTCAAAAGAAATGTTTGTTAGATTTTGAGGGAATTTATCGCACACATATTTTCAAATTCACAGAATATAGACCTACGCAAGCATAAATGTAAATCAAACTTTTCTATTTTTTAGAAATTGAATACACTTCTTTGTTTGTGAAGCACTCGAATTTGTTTGTAGAACCCTTTGTTTCGAAGTCAATGAAATGTTTGTAGGTCCACAAAACTGGGAGAAATTTTAGATATTCTGTGCGTTGCATACTTGGACACAATTTTACAGCAATTCTCTACATGTGAGTGAATTTTTTTCTTCTGTAAATAGCCAGAACGTGCTTAAGGTAGGCCTCGTTAATAGCCAGCAAGATATGATTTTGAAGAAAAAGGCATTAACATGTAATTAATGAGCTCACATCAACCCTTGAATTACAACACAGCAGTTCTTTGTAGATGAAATGACTGCTATGCATTTGACATCCATATAAGACAAAAAATTTCATTTAAAACTTTTTATATTATATAAGATCTTCTGTTCTTCAAATGCAGTTTCATAACATATCTGCTTGTAAAGCGATTTTAATATTGAGGAAGAGGTTTAAATTCGGAAGTTTACTGCGAAGTCAATTTTGGTATAAAATTTATCTCTCTCTAGCTAACTAACAGCTGCATGCGGCACGGTCGGTCATTTATTTTTTATATTCGATCAATATCTTACTTTCAACTTGCGAACTTTTCAACCATCAATTTTTAAAGACTAAAAGTAAGTGTTTTTCTCAAACTAAATCATGCAATGCGAATATATTTCGCGGAATTAGACTTTCTCATAAATGCTTAGCTGAGATATATATAGTTTAATAAATTATATGCAATTTAAATGAAATCGGCAGAAATATTCCTAATAAATACATAAAATACATAACATTTACAAAATTGCAATCCCCGAATATTACAAGAGAGAACTCATACGGAAATCGCACGAAAAAGGCCATTTAGGCAAAACCCAGACGGAGAAAACTAATTCTAGATTCATCACTACAGTGGTGAGGAAAGTAACTGAAGAAATAATAAATAAATGTACGACGTGTTTATTGAACAACAAGCAGCACTTCCCAGCTTAGAGGGCACCACTAGAAAAAATCATCACAAAAATCCCTAACAAGATAATACACATCGATTTGAAGATGCTATCAAAAGACTAGGAGGGATATCAGCACCTTTTGGTAATGGTGGACAACTTCACCAAATATGCAAGAATGATTCCAATGAAAAACACAACAGCGGAAACCACGGCGGAGATAGTGATGAAAGAGTGGATCCTAAAATTCGGTCCACTGGAAACGATTATAACCGACAATCATGCTGATAATATTTATATTTTTCCTTAGCTAATGCTAAGTTAATCGATGTTCTAACTCTGCTTGGTGGCAAGTTCAGGCTGAAAGTTGTTCTTTCTCAAATTACAGTTAATTATCTTTTCTATTTAAATTTATAGAGGTTTTTTTAGCAGAGATCTTCTCCCAGGTTCAAGAAGAATTTTTCTAAAAGAAATTCTTTATAAATTATAAGTGAATTTAAGAATCGGACCATTATTAAGATGGGTGCTAAGGTGGAGGGCGGCTCAGCCCACCTGGTTAAACTATCGATAGGGACTCAGCGCCGTTTGTTAATGTTATATTATAGTGTTGGTGTTGGATTTTATTTGTTGAGAAAGTCAATTTGGTCAAAGTATAACATAGAAATCAGTAATCAAATTTTTAACCCCCTTGTTCATTATTTAGGAGCACAGCTCTGCTTTGCACATAACTTTAATATTTTCAGAGCAATAGTTAGACCCTAACCCTAACCCTAAAAATGACTTTTCGAATGGATTTCTCATATTTTCAATTTTATCGAAAATATTCACCCATTCTCACGCAGACCTTGGCAAGAAACAGTTAAATTTCTCTTATGTTTCTGTTCCAAGGAATATACACAGTAAGTGTCTGTAATTTTTCTAATTATTCAAAATCGCTTTAAATCGTTTATAACCGATATTGACCTATATACACTTGTTGAAGTTAGCCAATGCCAAAATTCGACTTTGCAAAAGAGATCTTAATCCATTATAGAACAAATATCTTGATTTTTACCTTTTGTATTTCAAAATTTCGACTGGTATGGAGGGCTTCGACCACACAACCTCGATGTAAATCGAAACTATACAATATTTTAAATCCAATTTCAAAAAACCTACTTTCAAATTTATTTTTCCGATTTCTACACCGCAAATTATCAAATAAACTTCATGGTTAAAGGAATTAAGCATTTAAGCATTCATGCTTTGTTCTGATAAAATTTCACTGATTTAAATGCATTTTTTTGAAAAAGAACGTAGTTTTTGTCTCAATTCGTTATCATTTATCTGTTTTAATTTTCAGATAATGAGACCCTAATATTAATCTGTTAGTTGCGATTTTAAGAATTTCATTTAAAATGAACTCATGAATAGTTCTTGTTAGCACTAAACATTTAATTTCTATGTATTAATGGGAAAGGTAACATATTTACAACACAAAATTAAACATCGATTGCTTTAGTGAGAGAATTTTCATTTCCTGTAGTTTCGTTGGTTGGTACTTAAATTCGAAAACTATCTTAGAACAGTCAGAAAAAAATGTAACTATGGATTTCACTCTTAGCCAATAGCATTAATCAAAAAGCATTATCAACATGGTAAATAGTAAAATACATAAAAACATTAAAATAGCTTTTGAAGTTTAAGTAATTGATTAAAGTTAAACCTTTGAAACATTTAGAAAATTTCACATGTAGGAAGCAAGTGAAATGTTAATTTAATGCTTATCTCATATAACTACTATTTTAACAAGATGTCTCTGAAGCAAAGTCCCAATTAAGCTCATTTTAAACATTTATGCCTGTCGTAAGATAATTAATGGCGGCTGTAAGATAATGCATTGACGAATTTAAGTACAAACAGTTTCGTTTAAGTAGTTTTTTACAGATAATAATCAATAGTAACTATATTTCTTGTAAATATATGCATTTGAGAAGCCAAATGATAAAAAACTATAAATAATCAGACAATATTGTTTAGTCAAATTTGACAGCAATAATTAAGTTCGAGAACTTTCACCACGTGTCATCCATAATTAAAAATTGCTCAATTTCATATTAGGTTGAGAGAACATACCTTGACAATATGAAAGAAGTTTAAGTTTAATAGTTTGAAATCCTCATGTTCCTGATGACAAATTTTAAAATCATTAATTATTGAATGGGTGACATGAGTAACATTAGAGGCAAACATTGGAGTTTGTTAATTAAACTTGGTGGTACTTAGAATGGTACAAATTATACTCAGCGGACGATTCTCTTTTGCAAATTATCTCTTGTACTCTAATTTGTTTAATATATGAAATATAACTTTATAATATAAAACATGCAAATCTAAGGACCTGTATATACCCGTGTTTACATGCATTCTTGAATACATAGACATCAACTGCTGACTGCGGACCAAAGATATTTCCAATTCCTCAACTATAATTTTGTTTTTTGTTTCTGTGAACATTCCCAAAATTCTGTATAAATTTTCACTATGCTTTATTAGCAGTAATATGAAATTATGAATTTTTAATGATTCTGTAAATGAGGTCCAATACTAAATGATTTGTGAACGTCTCTTAAACAATTTCTAAGCATCTTCTGAACGTCTTCTAAACGTCCTTTAGACGTTTTCTAAACAATTTAAGATGTGTTATAACAGGTCCTTTAAGCGTAACGATTGAGGTTATTAATATATAATATACATTGCGATTTATGCATGTAGAACATAACAGTAAGTATAGCAACAGCTACCAGAAATTCAACATTCAAATAAATGTTTACAAAAATTTAAAATCAAATTACGTCATTAAGTAAGATCAAAATAAACGATTAATCAATATGGCTCTTGGCATTAATGCTGTTAGCAGTATGAGTGTGCATCGATAAATGTGTTAGTAGGTGATGTGACAATATTAAATGTTCTACTCATAAAATATACAACATGCAAATCTTGTAAATTTTGCTCAGGTTTAAATTAAGAAATTTTTTTATGATGGTAACAGAGTTAATCCATTCTCTAATTACTTAAATTGCACTGTATATATATATATATATATATATATATATATATACATATATATACAAGTAATGTAGGACGACGCTAACAGGCAATAGTTTATTGTCTACATTTTCCATTTTACAATTAATATAGTTAAATTTCTTATGATATAACTCCTAACAAATTGCACAAGTTTCTGAAAAAAGACTATCATAATGAAACTGGATTTGTATCACTGAGATATAGAAATAACATTAACTACATAATAGCCTATTTAAACTAAAGAAATTTAACTGGACAATTGCAAAACAAAGTCCAGTACTTTACAAAATATGGCAAGGGTTGGGGCTTTGGTTAGCGCTAGGCATATTTTTGTGTATGACTTAATAGCCTAGTTAAATTTGGAGTATATCTAGATGAAGAAAACACAGATTATTTAACTCAAGAAACTCTTAGGTCACAAAATTTTTTGAAAAAAATTTACTTTATTTCTTGATTACAAATGTCAGCTTAAGTCTGGCGTCCAAAATTATTCGACAATAAATACTTCAAAAACCTAAGTTATTATCAACATAATTCCATTTTGTAAATAAATTGTATTATTTTGCTACTGTACCGTTGCCATATTGTCGTTATGTTATGAACAAAATTATATGAATTTTCGCACCTAATTTCACAAATAAAAACATTACAATCGATTATGTGTACAATATATCATGGTAGAGGATTGAAACTGAATTATTAAGCTTCATAATCTACATCTTAATAATTTTATAGCCGAAGATTTGAAGTGTGAATTTGTTAGAGGATAAGCGAAAAAGTTGACTCCAACGTTGACCATTACCAGAAAGGTGGAGATCTTCTGGTATACGCTATCGAATTCCCACAACGGCGACTTTAAAATGTTCGTAAGGAACATAAAGTGCACTTGGTTTGGGAACGTGGTCACAATGAAAATGAAAGTTACAGTAAAAAGCATCCGCGTGATGTTTGATTTAGCTTGTGATTTCACAGCGCCACCTTTACGCGAATCTAAACAAATTTGTTCAGAATTTTCAATACATAAGGTATTATGTGTAATAAATTTATTTAAATTATTTCCGTTTATTGTTAACCAATGATGTCTTATGTTTACATTTTACAGATTATCTTCCTATCAACTTGGAAATAATACTTTTTAACCATTTTTTGTAATATATGCGATTATTTACAACATTGCATGTGTTAATACGCGGACATATTTTTACGAATTACTGAAAACAAATTTATACCGTAATTTGCCTGGCAGAACACAAAATTCACCTGGAACTAGCATTATGCAGACATCTAGTATGACTTCGTCCACTTAGTGCTTGCATTATAAATAAAATAGTTCAATTTCATCTGCTGTATATATTTATATAGACGGATCAGATAAAACGGCAATGCTACGTGTCTGTCATTATAGAATTTATTGATTCTTAAGTCAGCACAAGTATGCATCATAGCAGCAGACTTATACATCTAGAAAGTATTTGAACGAATCCTACCCTCAAAAATCGATACTGTTTGAATGTTTGAAATATTCATTCGCTGAGAATTTATAAGAGAACAATTTTTCCAGTGTTATAATTCGAAGGAGTATATTTACATATATATATATATATATATAATATATATATATACCTCAATATAGTTATTTTAGCTCATAATATTTAAAAAAACTTTCATCTTAGTTTATTGCTATATAGTTGAAATGTTTTGCAAAGCGAAAAAAATTTATGGAATATTTTCATTTCAACTAATATGACTTATGATTTGCATAGAGTTGCAGAAGCCGTAAGGCATGAAATGCGTATTGTAATTATGCTAAGATACCGAAGCACTATGGTGCATCTTCGTCATTCATGATAGTTTGAGTTTTCAAAGTTATTTTTAGATCTTATTGTAAATTTTTAAAATAACCAACATTTAGTTAAAATGCGCAAATTGGAGAGTAATTTTTGGCAAGGACGCCCCGCACCTAATTGGCGTTAATGTAAATGGGCAGGGTCGGATTCACGCCACCATAGCAGGCTTAGATGATCTTTGACTCCATATTCAAGTACAACAATTTTATGCCCTATTCCTCCAGCAACAACAACGATATAGGCCAATTCTATACGATCAATGAAAAAAGTTGCTTGTATAGAGCAAAAGAAACTTGTATTGTTTTCAAAATTTGAACTATTTGTGAAAATATTATTCGTTGAACATGGAAACTAAAAATTTGAAAGTTTGCATTCAAATTTAGCACATAAATTTTCTCTTATTGTATATATTGCCTATACTTTGTAATGAAAAAATATGGATTTAGGCTCTTGCAGTCCATGTCTAGAATCTCAAAAATTTACAGAAAAAATTTCTCATCATTTATTTTCTAATTATAGTTGCGATATAAAATTATTTAATAAAATAATCATTAGATGTGAATTGAAAGCTTCATAGCCAATTCAAGTTTTCAGTAGAAAATGCTTTATTTCTTACAATCAGAATATTGAATAACATGGTGTTTGAAATAAACTCAATACAACAAAATTTGTGATTTTCAATCTTAAATTTTAAAACCAAGGAATTCAAATTGAAATTAAGTTGTAGAAACATTAGCTATTGAATATCGTAATACACATTAGCCACTAGAGGATAAATTATTAGTCAAAATTTCATGTAATAGTTCTAGGGAACAGTAAATTTTATAGATGGATTTTTATCTTATCTTTAATTGATTTTTTTCATTAGAAAATGTTTTCATATATATATATATAGTGTTAAGTAGATGGGAATTAGCTTACCTTAACTTTAGTTTGTACTAGAGCTTTCTAAATTAAATTCTATTTAGTAAATTACAAAGTGCATGTAGCAAAGCCATGATATTTCATGGGAATTACCCAAAATACGTTGAAGAGTAAAAATATACCTGATAACCTGAAATTACAAAACAACATTTTGAAATCGTATGCAGTGGTAAATTGCAGAGAGCTACTACGGCGTTGAATTTTTATCATTATATAATTAGATTTTAGAGAATAATGAAAAGCTTAAAAAAGCTAAAGTAATTAATCTAAACTGTCAAAGAAATACATGTAATTACAAATACAATCAATAAATACCAGAGAAAGGTGTTAGTGTTTATCGATGCGTCGTTGTTGCCTTCTTTCTCGATATGATTTTCTTCCTTGTCTTGCAGAATTTTGCAACTTTGCCCGCATTACTTCTATTGATATTTTTAGTAGATGTACGCGTTTATTAAGAAAGTCAGTTTGTGTCTGGTAATCCGGCCCTTGTATTGCTAAACGGCTTTCTTCTGCATCTTCTGTTTTAGACTTTATACAAGTGCATGACAACTTCTTAAAATATTTGATAACACCCATGCTTTCAACGAAATAGATGTCGCAAAAGAGGCCACTGCATTTATATATTTGTAAATGTCATTCAATAATCATTGATTAGGCACTGATGCTCATTGAAGCATGCGCGCGTCGAGGCACTTCGGTGAAATAAGGAACTTGCAAAGAGGCTACTGCTGCCGCGAAAATTGCATCAGTTAAATTAGTTGGTTTAAATTCATTTATCTAATACTATTGCGCAGATTAAATTTGATATTTAACCGCTTCAATGATTGATGAAAGGTACCGACGTTAGTGGAAGTGCGTGGCGAGTAGCGGTCCTAGAACAAAGTAAAGGACTACTACGGCTATCCATCTTAACACATGTCTTAGTACGGCAAGAAATACAACCGCAAGAATCAATTTATTAAATTTGTATTACAAATTTTGTAGTGATTAACATTTAAGTTAAGTCTCTTTAAAAAATCAAACGTTAATTACTAACTTAGTAATAATTAATGGTATTGTATGTTTACAGTGGCGGGTATAGGAAAAATTTTTTAGGGGAGCCCAGCGTAGAATAAAATGCAAAGTGCATAATTGGATAGTATTAGAGAGGGCATAAAACATTGAATTTTAAATTTTCAAAATTCATCACTATGTTCCCATTCACCTCCCCCACCCTTATTTAAAAGGGTGAATGAAATACTTTTAAAATTTAAAACAATTCCTGAAAACTATTCTTATTTTAATTGAAATGAAATTTAAGGATCCATAGGAACCACTATATTGTAAAGTTTAATGAAATACATTTTACAAATACTAAATCTTTGAAAATAAACCTAAAAAACTTCCTATTCACTCAATTGGACGGTATTAGACAATTTTCTTTTGTAACTTTTATTGTACAATTTTAATGAATTTTTCACATTTTAGAGCGGTCCGCGCCCTCTAGCATCCCGTCTGTTTCTGCCCTTGTATGTTTACACAGAATTATATATATATATATATATACTAAATGACATTACCACTTTAAATGATACATAAAAAATAAATAAAATTTTACAAAATATAGTGAAATTGCCAAAGTTGAGTTTCTCAAGGTTGCATGCTACTTTGAAAAGCATGAGTATGCTCTCATTCTACTTTATGTAAAGCGATTTAGAAACACGACATTTACTGCAGTCACAAAATAAAACCCAGGAACATATGTATGTCGTTAACATCAGTTAGACTTAACGTAATTAGGGAAAAATTCAAATGTTTTAAATTTGAAATATTTCGGTCTTGAAAATACGTCGATGTTAGTATTGATAATGACGAAGTTTGCTAAATGAACCACTCTGTAAAAATATTTTAATAATGATACAGACTTAATCACTTTTCGAGATTGTAATATTGATTTTTCATACGTACTAAAACCGGATTTCTTTGAAGTGAGTTTTATATAATCATATAGATCAATGTTGTATTTATTATTTAGTAATTTATTTAAAAATATTAAGTCCAAATGTTGAAATTCGACGGAAATTGGTAAAATCTTAAATCGTGTTAATTTATTGTAATCTATATTTTTCATATGTATGCATATATATAAATATATCCTCTTAAGTCATAATGTGTGCAATTGTACACATGTTTTGCTTTATGTACCGCACTTCGATAATAAAATTCATTTTTTAATATTTTAATAATCTTAAGCTTCAATTAACCTAAAAATTTACATAATTGGCATATTCAGTAATTTGTTAATCTAGATTTACAATTTTGTAGCAATCAATATTTAGTGTATACTGAAGAGGGCAATGTTCTTACATTTGATTTCATCTATAAGGAGCGTTATAAACGCCTTTAAATAAATTCACTGTTTTATGGAAAATATTTCCTTAAACTATGACAGACTTCAAACTTATTGAATATATATACCCGTCATTTTGAAACTTACGTCACAATGTGTGCACATGAATTATTTTATTAACTACAATTATTTAATTTTTTTTTAAATATCTATTATAAGTACACAAACAATTATGCTTAACTACTACCAGAAATAATTTTTGCAATAATAATTGCATTGCAATGTCTGAATGATATATATGTATATATACGCGGCTGATGATGAAAGAATTTCGCGGCATGACCGACTCAGGGACGCTATTTTCGCAACTGCTTCTAAATTTGGTTTGTCTCTTGTGCTTGAAAAGTAACCTCCCTGAGTCTCGTGCTCGTCCTGGGGAAATCTTTTTGCCATGCTGGTCTTCTGGCCGACCAGCTGCTCTAGACGTGACTGTAATTAGTTCAGCCTAAGATTGTTTTTCTTTCGAGTACTAATGCTGGTCATGCTCTGGAAGTTTCAGACAACCGAAAGCTTCCTAAATATGCAGAATCATGTTCAGCTGCTGAGATATCCTTCATACCACTATCAGTGGAAACTCTAGAAGGATGGTCACCAATTGCTATTAAAGTATTCTCTAAGATGTCTTTTATGTCTTCTGCCAGAAGTGCCTCTTGCGATCCGAATACGATTTCTACATATTTTTCCAGCAATTGTCACTAATTTTCCAGCGGGTAAATGCTACACTTCTATTATCAAGATATGGTGGTTCGGGTTCAAGCAATTCATGTCTAATCTGACATCTGGAACACAAACTCAACCATTATGCAAGTTTTTCAATCACCCAAAAAATAATCATTGTAATGTTAATTTTATATGTATTGATTTTCGTTCTTTTGAAAAAAAAATTATATTTGGTGATTCTTAAATATTCTATTTTTATAATGTTAATTTTGTAAAATAGTCTCTCAAGTAAAAAATCTTTATATGTAATTGAATATCATATTAATTTATACTTGTATTTTTTTAATAAAATTAACTTAGCAAAATATTCTTTAATGTACTCCAGATTTTCGTAAAGAATTTTTGGGGCAGCATGGTTTTAATAATTTAATTTACATATGTCAATTTAATAAAGTTTTTAAAAAATCAAATAGATTTAGTTGAAATGGAATTTTTTAATTGTAATAACTGATAATTCAACGTAGGTTCCACAAATTGTCTTTGAAGCACTAGAAGTATCAAATTACAAACTTTTTTGATTTGCTGAGATTTCAGCTCTTACTAAATTATTATAAGTATTGATACAATTTTTTTGAATTTGTATTAATAGTAATATCCATATATGTACAATGTGTTTAAATAATATTCTGGTGCAATGCTGTCTTGATATTTAGCATAAACTTTAACTCTGCAATTATTTTCTTAATCTGATTCAGGAATGTTTGATAAGAATGGCTTTAGATTATGTTCATCTCCATATTCTTTTATAAGTTTTAAATATTCAAGCTTTTTGGCCTTCATTATTTGAGCAAAAATTTTTTTCCATTAGTAAATAGAAGTCACCCAAATAATATATTTGAAACAGCAGTTTATTTTTAATATTGGTTTCTTATAATTACCTTACTAAATTGAAAATTCTGTAATTGTTGAAATATATTAAATCAATATAATTTCACATTTTTTCGTCATTATAAAAATAAGTGATGCTACACAAACAGGTGTTGTTTAACCATTCTCTGCATATAACATCAGTAAATAATTACACTAATGAAAGGATTTATTCATTGAAAATGACGTAAAATGCTAGATGTTGTTTCTAATAATCTTATTTAAAAGCAATTGGAAAGTTTCAGAAGGATTAAAACAATAGATAAAAAATTATTGACATTTATTTAATTTGAAAGAAAAGAATTTTTTAAGAAGAACCAGGAAAGGTTTTGAAACAAAACTGCTTATCAAAGTTAAACTATTGTGAAATAAAATTTCACTCTTACTTAAGGTTCGACTTCGTCCAAAACTGGAAAAAAGACATTTTTAAACTGATGCATGTCGTCTGAAGTTAATATTGAGAATGCTATTAATGCGATTTGACAACAGCTTTCTGATTTCAATACAATTTGTAATTGTATGCATACTAAAGTAGTGATTTACTAAAAGAAAAGGAGAAGTAATATTTAACTGTTCCAGAACTTTTCAATCTATATACAGTTAGTTGAAATCTTAATCCAATCACAAATTTGTCGAATGCTCCTTTTATATGATTGATGTGTTTCTTCAATCTAAATAAAATACATATAATCATTATAAAAAAATCCAATGGTAAATATATGTGAAAATTTTACTAAAAGCACTGTTTTAACACTTAAAAATACTACCCATATATATATATATATACACGATCATATCCCTATATTTTTTAATCTGTATAGGGACGAATATTTAATAGGAACTTCGTAGCAAACCGACAGGGAAGGCCCCTGCTAATTGGATTGCTATACTGATTGGCTCAATTGAACTGCTATACTTGTCTTTACTTACCATGGCATTTCATCAATTACGCAAAACTTATTATGATAAATTTCAATCGTAGAACAAAATATGGCGGCGTACTGCTAGAATTACCTCTTAGACATGTACGATGATTTGAATAGCTGAGGCAGTAAGGCAATTTTTAAAAATTTAAAGCTAATATTAATATTAGTGTGCAGAAAGTTCGCAAATTACTTTTGGTGTAAACTGCAAATTCAACGAACTCAGTTTATCTTGTAGCATGTGCAAATGTTCAGAGTTGCCGCAGGTGCTATGCTTAGCCAGTTATACCTTCAGTTATTCCATATTACATACAGTATTGGCCAAAAAGATCCGCCCACTTCATAAAATATAGAAAAATGAAAATACTGTCTAAATATCACTCGTGAAATCATTATTACAAATCGTGGTTTAAAAATATAATCTGCAACAAAATTTATTATGACAAAAAATTATAATACTACAATACTTATACGAAAAAAACAAAGATTGTCAACAGCAAAATCAGTATTTTGTATGCATCTTTTTTGTATTAACGACTTTAGCTATTCTAGTGATGACAATCACAGGAAAACAATGCGGGCGTACGAAGGAAAGATTATTATTTAATTGAAGCCATTCTGTTTTCCTCTCTTAAATTATTGAACAGTATTAGTTGTGCATGGAAGTACTTATCTGACAAAAATTATCTTACTAACGCATATTTTTCATGAAGAATTCCATTATCTAATGATTATGTAAGGGAAGCTGATGAGCAATAACTTGTTAAAAGGCTTTTCTTTATGTTTACGTCATTTGTACACAAGACAATCATTTGATTAGTTATTGTGTCCAGGGGCGTCCGCAGGATTTGCTGACGTGGGGACAAAAATTTTGAAAATATTGATAAAATAGACTCTAAAAATGCATTTTACAATACTAGATTTTAAATTTTTAATTTTTTTACGAAAATCTTTTGATTTATCCAGTCAAAATCAAATTTGGAAACCTGACGGGGGGACATTTCACCATGTCCCCCCTTGCGTACGCCACTGATTGTGTCTAATTAAATAACATTTGTAATAAAGGTACCCTAGCCATATTTTTAAATTTTGCTCCCTAATTTAAGATGTGGGCGGATCATTTTGGCCAATACTGTATATGCGTTGCGAACTTGTTGTGTAATTGTGCGATTATTGTTCGGCATATTACACCCAAGAAGATGCAGTACTATCTTCTACGACAGCAACTGCAAAAAATCAAATCATTGCATTAGGCGGCCCAACCCTATTGATGTGTCCATGCAAAAGGCTTTTAATATTTCAATACAGGCCTGGATAAAATTTTGTTAATTGGAGATGCAATAGAAATAGGTCGATAGTTAACCTTTGTACACGCGCACAATAGCGGAAAGAGTAATAGCAGCACAAATGTCAATGTTAACTAGGGCGACCATTTGCGAATTCCGCAAAAGGGAAATTTTTTAATTAAACGTGATTGTTATGGTGTGAGAAGTTCAAAGTTTAATATATATATATATATATATA
>CABFPE010000093.1:1038287-1049152 GCA_900660155.1 Hofstenia miamia
AAGACTATACACAACAACCTGCTTTCAGTCTAGGGTTACAAATCACCAGCATATTCAACTATTTGTTTATGGTGTTATAACAAAAACTGCAGCTCATTTGATCCAGCACCTAGAAGTGGAAGACCAACATCATCTTCTACAGCCAACAATATTCAGGAAATTAATGAACTCATTGATGATAATCCTCACCTTTTGTTCTGAGATTTAAATCTTCTCACAGGCGTCAGCATTGGAACAATCCATCACATTCTACATGATGAACTTCATCTGCATAGTGTTTATTCTGCATGGGTACCACACCAACTATCAGATAATGTCAAACTGCAATGTGTGCAGTGCATGCAATCAATCATCAAATTGTTTGGTCATCTGGGTAACTCCAAGTATGACCCTTACACTGTTGAAGATGATTATCCTCTTTGAAAAACCAACAAAATACTACAGCAGCTATGTATGGTTAAAAGAAGGTGAGAAGACCACAAGTGGCATCATTGGGTGCAAACACAACGAAAGGTTATGTTAGCAATTGCGTTTACTGCTAATAAACGTTTCAGTGTCAATGCTTACCCTTCTGGCACATTTATGGATTCGGAAGCATATGTGAATTTTATAAAAGAGACAGGTGATAAATGGTGTGCACTCTGATTGGCACCAGTAACACTTGACAAATTACACTGGCAACATGACAATGCCAGATGTCATGTATCACGCCACACGACAGAATTTTTCCAACGACGCAATATCAATTTGTTAAAACAGAGTCCATACTCACCGGACATCAATTTACTCGATCAGTGGGTGAATTCGAAAATCAAGAACTATCTGCGAGACGACCCCGGTGACTCTGAAGAAGAAGTAGTACAAGCATCGTTGCGGTGTCTCAGAAGGATAGATGAAAACGAGTACAGGGAGCAGGTTAACAAGCTGGAAAGGCACTGCCATCGAGTTATTGAACAGGGAGGAATCTATATTACTGATTGATATAGTTTACTTCTAATTCTCATGATAAATATAGTTTTTGGAATTAAACTCTATAGACTTATTGAACACAGTAATATATTGAAAATGAGTGATGACGTCATCACATTATTGTTTATTTGCACTACGTTTTTGACCCCAATATATGAGTCATGATTCGGTGATTTGTCTATTAATTAATAGGGGTGTGACACGTTCACGTGATAAATTAAAAATACAATTTTTAAAGTACTCACCTGGATTTTTATTAAGAATTAATCAATTTATACATACAACAAAATTGATGCATCGTAGGTAAAGAAAAATTTTTAAAATGGCACGTGCTTCAAAAATAACTAGGTGTGAAAGCTGGATATTTGGTTTTGGTACCAAAGTTACACAGTACGATTCTGAAATCACTGGTATACGTTTACCAACAAAGGAACAAGTTATTCGCTGTTATAGATATTACCAGTTAGAAAACAATAAACAATTATTTACAAAGTATGATGTTGCTAAAATCGTTCTAGGCAAAATTGTGCCGTTCTATGAAAAGGCGAACATATCTATGGTATCATATGATACAGCAGTTAGGAAAATTATCGAATTAGCAGATCGAAATGCTAAGTTAAGAGAAACTCCTGTAAAAAGAAGATCTTCAGGCATTTTGTTAAAAAGACTTGATGAAATGAAGTCATGTTAAAAAGACTTGATGAAAATGAAGTCAGGTTCAAAAAGACATTTCCGCTATGGAAACCAGATTCCGAAAGTCTTCTTAATGATGAAGATAAGAGGTTTCTGATTTCAATGAAAACGGATAGGATCGCAACGTTTGGTGCCCATGACACAAAACTGGCAGGCATTATTGAGAGACGACAAGAAAGAAGAGTCAGAAACGAAAAGAAAAACACGATCAGATGAAGATATGGCAAAGATATTTTCAAAAGTGAGAATTGATCAAGATACCTACATAAGTGAGAATGAGAATAATGAAGATGATGAGTTGACGCCAATGACTAATGAAGATATGGTGACAACCAAGCGGTCCCACCACAGAANGAGAATTGATCAAGATACCTACATAAGTGAGAATGAGAATGGTGAGTTGACGCCAATGACTGATGAAAATATGGTGACACCCAAGCGGTCCCACCACAGAACGTCCAGACCAGGAACACCTGCCTTCATACCATACGATATAATGAGATCAGAAAAATTAGTTGCACTGGCATCGAGATTCAATCTCACTCCAACACAGCAAGCTGCATTTACATCCGCATTAATCGAAAAGTGCTCTCGCTGCATTTGATCGACATTTATGGTACATGACCGCTGAAATGGTGCCGATGTCCTTGTTCAGCAGTCAAGTAACTAATGATATTCGCCAGAAGATGACACAAAACCTGATTGATTGCCGACCTGATGAAGAAACATTCAATAAGTTGCCCCTTGGACGATTCGGTTCTGGATACGGCAAACCCACTTTTCCAAAAGTGGATAAAAAACTACTCTCTCTGATTTAATAGGGGTCGACTCTTGGTACATGTTCAAGTTGCTCAGACTGGATAGTGACTTTCTTGCGCTTCCTGTTACTGAATGGGATACAAGTGTATCATACAATGTAGCAATGTCTAAAGTGAAATCACTGAATATTGTGAACGATGCTGCAGAAAAAAATGTAAAACTTAGCACCGATTTTCTCTGCAGCTCGAAAATAGAGGCTCATTACCAAAACACTCTTCAAGTAGTTGAATCTAATAGAAAGGAAATTCCGAGTCTAAGATGCCGTAAAAAATGATTATCTTACCTGCTGTTTGTTGACTGTTGATAGTCAAACTTCAATCAAGTTTTATAAATGATTGTTTGTTAAATGAGATTATTCAATTTGATTCATAAATGATTACATGTTACATTGTAACTTACCTGTTGATATTATTGATCTTCATAATGATGTTAATTCTCTAATATCCAATTATTTTGAATTTTAAAAGGTTTCTTAAATGGTTTTTTATTTTATATTGTTCCAGTAATGATCACTTATATGGTTGATTAATTTAAATTGTCATCAACATTCCATTAAATAATATCAATATTTAGAAAATTTGATGCATTTAGTATTTGTACTGATCGTTCAAACATTCTATGTTTAATATCAAAATAGGTCGTTTTTCAATAAAAAAAGCAAATTTAAATGTATTTTTGTGACATCATCGTTAATTATTCATATGTTATTTAGTTAGCTACTCTTGATAAATTCAAAAAATCGTATTAATGGCTTAACACACCAAATTATGTAATTTTAGTTCAAAATTTCTATATTAATTTTTGAAAATATACCGTTTTTTCATGAAAAAAGAAAAATTTGGGGTATTTTTGATGACGTCATCTTCAAGCTTAAGGTTGACCCCCTACGTGACCTTCAAATTTTCTGAAACTCAAAATAAAATGTTTTTAGACCAAGTGGCACAATAAAATCGCCCAATGACATTGATTTTCCGATATGAGGGCGTTTGATGCACCCTAATGTGCATCCTTGAGAAAAACAATGCACAATATGTAAATCTGTACATTTATACATAAATTCATTAATAATTTCAATAGCATAAATTAATTTTTAATGTTTCAAGAAATGCAAAGATGAATATACTTGCAGTGAAAAATAATTCTTGATTTGGATCAACACTTGTATTTATTGTAATATAGACTCATTTAAAATGCAATGAAAAATGCTATATTTTATTAATGACATTGTTTCAGGAAGTGAAACAACTTGAAATTTGAATTTGAGTATTTGATAGAAATATATGAATTGAAGACTAAACTCTAATGCAGATATTTTTAATGTTTGAAGACAAACAGAAAAATTTTCAACAAAATTAGAAAGACATTTATATCATTGCTGAAAAGTAATTGCATAATATGTTTATGTAAAATTTATGAAATCACATTTCTAATGAAAATTATAATACTTATTTCCATTGACAATAAATCATCATGATAAGTTGTAATCAATTTTACATTAGGTATTGCACACTAAAGTACCCAATTATTTCCACTACTCAAAGTAAATTTCAGTCAAAGTAGATGGTTGGAACATCAGAGGATTTTTAAATGATATCTAAAGTTTCATGCATATATTTTAAAACTATAAAAGTTATAATGAAGTTGGGTTACTATAGAATTTCCAATACAAGTAATTTAATGTGGTAATAATGAATACGCAATTCACAGAAATTGTTAGCAATTTAAATAGTCAGATAACTAAAATTGGTTTTGTAATTTATAAAGATAAGTATATAATATTAGTTTCCAAAATATAGTCATTAATACTACTTGCGAGGCAAAAGGAAACAACATTCTTTGTACTTTGAAAACCTGCAATAAGTTTAAATAGATTGGCAAAATGTACAATGTTATCACAATCTGCAATTGATAATCATCACCTAACTTATCAAACTGACATTCTCCTTTAATGAGTGAAACAAAATTTTGCTCAAGGCATCTTCCCAATTTGTAACCATTACCTAGAAAGCAATTTTAGGAGGGGGCTACAGTAATAAAACCACATTTTCTGCAGTCACTTATTAAGTAACTGTCAGCATTCAGCAGTTCCATAGTTCCTTGTCTACAGTCATCTGCCGTTATGCATGCTTCAATATTTTAAATGAGACCAATAAAAGGGATTACATAACACATGAATATTCAAGTATTTCTGTATGCTTAATACACATTTACATATGATTGTCATGTAAATGAATGTATAACATTGATATTGCAACATTATGTCCCACACATACAGTAAGAAATTCAATATTTGGCTATCCTATCAAAAAATGTGTACCATATGGATATCAACATATTATTGTATGTTTAATGGATTTGACAATACATGATGCGTTTGATATTTTGTTAAGGCAAATATTGTATTATCATGCATTTTGCTTTTTCGACAGTGTTGATTTTCATTTATTGGCAATGCATTATATTATTGTAAGGTAAGGCAAAGACTAAAGTTGTGGCTGGATAAGGCAGTTAAAACTCTTCGAGACAGCAATTTTTAGTGTAAATTTTAGATAACACAAATTTAACATTAATCATTTTAATGTAATTGAAATAAATATTGAGAAATTTTTATAGAGCTAACTTTGTTTTAAATCTAAAAAATTATTAACTTATGCAATAGTATAAAGGCTTACCATTAGTAGTGAAAACTAAATTCAAATAATTGAATATTGCAGTTAGGTATTTACTTAGTACCAGTAAATAACAGTCAATTCTGTGACAACAATCATTTTAGTAGGTATTTGGGAAGTAAACAGTGAGTGACAGAAGAATAAACATATTTACTGTTTCATCATAAATGCAGAATTTCAGAATTAATTCTTTCCACTTCACACTCAAATATTATAGAATGTTCTAATTGTTAACAACAGTAAGTAATAGCTTTGATTCTGAGAAATTTCTAGAAGTTCTTAGAGTATTCCATTTGTTAAAAATTGTAAAGAATGGATTAATTTCTGTAAATTTCATTATGTAACACTAGAAGCGCCAGACTTTAAATATTCCTAAAAGCGCCAAAACTCCGTCAATTGACGATTTCTATATTACAAACTTTTTGTAAATTACTACAAATATAACCAAAACCTTAGTAGCATATTATAAATGATATTTAAAACAAATTCATGTAAATATTCATGTACACAAATGGCATTTTCCTATTAAAATAATAAAAATGATATGAATAGTTATAGTTTGTGTAAATATTTCAAAGAGGTGCGAATATTTTGCAGCAAGAGTTTCGCAGTTAATTGAACCCAATTATCATGGATTACTAAATATACTCCAATTTCATTTGGTAGAATTGCTGCAAAGGTGAAGAAATTTCAAGCATACCAGTATCATTTGTCATTTGTAATGACTCAACGAATGGCAGCTGAGACGTTTCCTGCAAACAATGATAAATCTTCCAAGTGATGAATCTGGAGATGACACTGAACAAGGTTTAGAAGAAGTAGAGGAGAATAATGATGAAAAGCTATTGCATGATAGTTCATATTTAACAAGCAGCATGATGAAGATTTAGACCTCTTGTCACATAGCAGTCACGAAGAGATTTACAATGAAAATAATTCACTTCGAGTGCAAGAGGGAACTGCAACGACAAAATATAGTAAGCAAGCCTGAAGGTGCAGCACGAGCTTGTGCTGGCATCATAACTCGATTAGACGCATGGAACCTTCTCTTTGATAATTGGACTATTGATGAACAATTATTTCCGACTAAAACATGCTGCCGTTTTACGCAATATATGCCCCCAAAGCCGGATAAATTTGGATAAAATTTTGGATATTAGCTGATGTTTCATCAAAATATTGTATTCTCACAAATCATTGAAATTTTATCAGAACAAATCATGAGTGCTTAAATCAGGCAAATTTTCGGCATTCACAACGATGAAATTAATTCGCATCATTTGGGATGTAGAAATCGAAAAAAAATGAATTTGAAAGTAGTTAAATTTTTTGAAATTGGAGGTAAAATATCTGTATAAAGGTTCGATTTACCATCGAGGATGGGTGGTCGAAACCCGTGTTCCAGTCGAAATTTTGAAATAAAAAGGTGAAAATGAGGGTATTTGATTTATAATGGACTAAGATCTCTTCTGCAAAGTCAAATTTTAGCATTGGCTAAATTCAGTGAATTTTGGTTATAAGCACACGTTTAAAACGATTTTGAACAATTTAATTGAAAATTTTAGACATTACTGGATATAGTCTTTGGAACAGAAATAATTTCTGCCAATGTCTGCGTGCAAATTGGTGAATAGTTTCGCCTCCTCGAGTACCCCCTGGTGCACAGCTTATGCAGTGAGATGAATATAATTAACGGCACAACCATGAGTGTAACGTAAACTACAATGTAAGCAATTTGTTTTCGGATAGCTAAGGCAATATTTGCATTTGTTTCAAGAATAAAATTAACTAGCAAAACTATTGTGTAGTTAATCAGCATTAATGAATTATAAAACTTGTATATTATATCAATTCAAGCTCACAGCAATAAAGCATGAATCACAATTGCTATAATATTATAATATGATGTAATAAAGAAATTTCTCGGTACCATGGTGTTTCATGCTTTTACCATATAGATCTTACTACATTTAGTTATGTATTATAATGTAAAGATTCAATTAAAAATGTTCCACCGGAGAAAGGCTTTACAATAAAATTGAAATAATAGCCAATCCTAAATTCGCATATATTTTAGAAAGCTTGTATTAATTAACCAGTTAATTTGGAAAATGCAGAGGACCTCCCATTAAACAATATTTCCTTGTTTATTGAATTACATAATGGTAATAATTTACTAATTAGTAATTGGTATAACCCTCCCGCCAACTTAAAGTATATAGGTGGACTCTAAGTGACGCGCTAAATATAATCGAAGCTGTTATGTCTGGAGTCTCGAACCTAGAGTGTAACCATGTATTGATTATGGGTGACATAAATTTTCCTACCTTAAATTGGAACCTAATGACTTCTTCTGATGCTTATTAACAACGCGTAATAGACATGCTAATTAGGAGGGGATTTCAGCAAATTATAAACTTCGAGATAACAATCAGTGGAAATTTATCAGATGCAGTGCTTTACTGGTACAAGGAAAAAATTTGATCAGTAGCTTAAGTCTGCTTAATGACTATAAATCGAAATTACGTTATAAGGAAAAAGATTTCACAAATCACTTCCCGTAAAAATTTCTTTAAGCGCATCCTATTATATGTCTCGTAATATTACATGTTACAGCTGTTGTAACACAGATTTTAAATTGTTCTCTGAACTCATCCTACATTACCCGTTTGAAATCACTGATGGCCAAGCCACCAGTTCATGGTACAACTGGATTACGAGATTTATGAACCTATCGGTACCAATGAGAACAAATCACCGTCAAAGCCTTCCCCATGGGCTTCTCAATTGACTTCCTATAAAATCAAAAAATTAAAAACATTAGAAAGGAAATTTCGGAGACATACAAATTCAAACAATCCATCACTACTTCCAAAAATTGCTCTATTAAAAAATGACATAGAAGAGTCTTTATCCGAATGTACAGTGCTTGAATCAAATCATGCGTCTGTCTTATATAAATATTTAATGTCTTTAAGGAAATCGAATTACCGCGCCTTGTTCAATGTAGTACGAAAACAGAGTAGCGAATACTCAGATGGAGAAAGCTGAACACTTTAATGAATTTTTTCAATCAACATTCTCGCAAATCTCAATGGAACTCTTGACGTTCGACCCGCAATTTCCACCTTGTGGTTTATTAAATGATTTTGAGACTTCAGTTCCAGCAATAACTCAAATTTTGCTTAATATTAATGTTACTACCTATATTAAACTTTCTAAAAAATATCCCGATGAATGGAAGGTTGGTCAGGTTTGTCACATCTATAAAAAAGAAAACAAGAAATTAGTTAACAATTAGAGACCGGTAACTCTTCTAAATGTGGTATCTCAAAGATTATGGAGAAAATAATATTCAGTCTATTTTATTATTATTTCTACAAACCTCTTTCCAAATAACCTCTATGGTTTCCGCAGGGGTCGTTCAACTTTATATTGCAACTCCTAGATTTCCTGAATAACGTGTATACAAATTATGTCTTACATATATCTACCGAGGTAATTATTCTAGACTGGGAGAAAGCTTTTATAAGGTTTCTCAGCGGAAATTGTTGAATAAATTATGTGAATTTGAAGTCGGTGAATATTTATTAAGCATTTTGACAAGTTATTTGACTAATCGATTTCAGGTTGTGCAACTTGGAACCTATACATCATCAAAAGTAAAGGTTTGAGTGGAGTGCCACAGGGCTCTATACTTGGCCCTCTGCTGTTTCTAATTTATACCATTGGTATTAGTATCTCCATAACTAGTGCATAGTTATGGTCATTTGCAGATGATACCAAATTAGTAAACACATCTTGACACGCTGTAGTCCTGGGCCTGTGCAAATTCAATGAAATTTTCTTATTGTTAGTGTCATCAAATGATTATCGGAAAGCATGATTCAAGTATTAGGAAGATTGGAAACTTTGACATAAATCTTGTGAGTTCAGAAAGAGATCTTGGTCTTATTATTGATGATACTTTATCATGGTCATCTCACATAAATGGGCGGTTGGGAAAAGCTTATAAATCTTTTTTCATATTAAAAGAGCTCTATCTGCTCTTCTACCAACTAAACAACAAATCAAGGCGTTTAACTCATATGTCAGACCTGTTGCTTATTATGCATCTCAGTTCTGGTCAGTCACAAAATGGATGCTAAATGATTATGAACTAAGCTATAAGGAGAGGCTGTTAAATTTAAATATGCTACAACTGGTATTAGGTATTGGAAAGCTTGATATTCCTTTGTAAAATTGTCAACGGTTGATTTGATATGAGATGGAGTGATAAACTTAACCCAGTAAATCATGAAGCATAATATTTTCAGATTAAAAAAGACTAAAAGGGTAAAATCGGATTCAAACTTTTGGATAAGAATTCCAAGGATAGCCAATTCATTGTCATTACAAATTAACTTTTTGGAATTGCCTGGTTTGAAACGTCGCTTGTATACTCTATATTGGAATTTCTTTTTACGAGAATTCTTGGTTGGAAATCTCTGCACATGGTCCATAAGTTGCTTATGTAGCAATTGCAGAAACATTAAAATAAACCTAGATGTATATTTGTAGAGTATATTACCCAAATAGTTTTTGTATAGCAGAGGCTCACGCCCTTCAGTTGAATTTGTAAATAAATATATTTATTTATTTATTAATGTTCAGCCTGAACCCAGAATTACAGTAATACAGTAATATTGAAATAATAGCCAGATAATAATAATTCGCCTATTTCTTAAAAAAACTTTAAATGAGAATGTTTAAACCTGTAACCAGAATTAAAATTATATTGAAGTAAAAACAAAACCCTAAAATTCGGATGTATTTGGAAAATTTTTATCAAAAATGTCCAACTTGAACAAGACAAAATATTTTATTACAAAAACAGATGGACATTTATACAAAAATATCTAAATTTAATAAAATATATAGTGTTGTTTGAAAATAAACAAAACAATCAGAATGCACCTGGCATCATTTACGGTGCTAAGGTTAGAACTTCCGTTAGGGCAAGCACTAGCTAAAAGAAATATATATATATATATATATATATATATATATATATACCGTGTGTCCCAAAACGAACCCCCATCATTAATTTGTACGTAAAATGCATCTCCCGGCGCAGAAGTCGAAGAGCGAACCAATCACGTAGCCGGCATATCTGTGTCAGGCATTGTCGGTCCCTATTTTTTGAAGATAATTTTAATGGAAAAAATTATCTTGAAATATTGCGGCAAGTAGTTCCACAGATAAATAAGAAAATATGGATGCAAGATGGAGCACCTGGTCATTATGCCCGCATTGTCGTTAGTTTTCTTAATCATTTCCCCGATGGATGGAAGGAAGACAGGAAGATGTGGAACATACCTGGAATGGCCTCCTCGTTCCCCAGACATGACGCCATGTGATTTTTTCTTTTGGGGTTACATCAAAGATATTGTGTATAAAGGAAACCCTAGAAACTTTCAAGAAATTCGCAATGGTATCACAGCAGCATTTGAAACGATTCCACAAAGAATGTGTATACGAGTGTGTCGTGAAGCAGTGCAGAAAAGAATCCGCCTATATCACAATGAAAGTGGAAATCACATTGAAAATAAACTTTGATATCTTTTTAGTGTAATTTTAACAAATAATTGGTCCGTAGTTTATCGGTTGTATGTGTTTTTGTATAAAAATAAAATGCTTCCATTTATATTTGTTTTTTGTTGTTGGGGGGGGGGG
>CABFPE010000093.1:1102484-1120130 GCA_900660155.1 Hofstenia miamia
CATGTTTGGGACAACATCTCCTCCACACAAAGAACGCTTTTGCATAACATTTGTCTTCAGCACCGACTTTTCGTCACCAATAACAATTGAAGCTGATTCCGTGGCACTCAGTTCGCTTTTGAAGTCGTAGAGCATACAACAGCACAGATAGGGCTTTGACAGGTCCATTGCAGAAGATTTTAAATTTTTACTATGTTAAAGTTACAAGACTGAAACGCGGTCACAATAATTTTATTACAAAATGCACACGTAATTTGATTGGTTGAGACCAATATTAAATAAAATAATATAAGCATGAGTCACATACATACAAACGGCGGGAACTTTCCAAACAACCCAATATATATATTCAAAAATATTAAAATAAAATGTAAATAATAACATCAATATCTTCAATAGAATCAATCTCTTTTTAAAATCGAATACTATCAATATCCATTTTGAATAACAATTTTGAAAATTTTCAGGGTATTAAATATTAGTGCTCTCTTTTATCTCCTACTAGTGCTCCAAATTATTTATTTATATTTTAAAACCTTGTGTTCAAAAACATTTCTTGGAAGAATTCTCTCAATGAAAAACAAAATTTAATTGCAAAATTTGCGATCTTAGAAAAGAGCCAATGAATTTGAATGTTTGTGAGTTGATCTCAGTAAGTCATTTTTGTATTTCCAACAAAAACCTAAAAAAATGTAAACAGAAAGTGCAGCGAGAAACAGCATGCAATTTCTTTGAATTCGATTAAGACCAAATATGACACAGGAAGGACGTGTTGCATTATACAGTTGCATTATGTGAAAAGTTCTGTGTCTTAGAGTTGGATCTACAATAACGAAAAATTTATCAACCATGCAAAAATCCTGACCTTGTGTGGGTAACACATAAATTAAGGGAACATCCAAAAATGCAGTATCCACAAATATTTCATTAAACGAAGTAACTGTCTTCACAAAATGGGAAGAGTAATTCTTCTGAAAGAGCTTCGTTGATAGCACAGTAATCTCTAGAGGTAAGCTCATTGTAAGAGACTGTCTCTTGTAAACGTCATTTGATTGAGAGATTTGATTTGTGAAGGCTTCTATATTTCTGCAATTCAAATAAGCATCTTCTGTTAGAATAATGATATGAGTCCAATTTGAAATTTCAGAACATTTGCGAATGTTTTGGAAATTATTAATTAGAGTACTCGGCCAGTCTTTGTGACTATCTTCTTTAGCTTCCAAGAAAATTAAATTTTTATGCTGAGGATAAAGATCCTTAACAAGTTCTTTATTTGTTAGAAAGAAAAGTTCATAATGCTTATTAAAAAATTCTCCACAACGACTCAAGTGATTTGTGATTCTTATATATTCAAAGCCTGTATCAATAATATAGAACAGAGCAAAGGAATGTGCTACATTTTTACATCGTTCGAAAGCATTGTGAGATGTATACAAAGAAGCATTCTTCAGTTTTCTTCTTTTAAGTTCAGTGGTTTTGACTTCATATCGATTATAGTTAATTGTGCTTACATCATTTGTAGAAAGCAAATCCTCCGGGTTATTCAAGTATATGTAAGAAAATGTAATGAATATTCCGAAGAATATAAAACACTTAACCAAGTTTCTCGTGAATATCATGCATAAAAGTTGGATGTTACTCACATTACTCACATTAAATTGTTGCCAATTGCAAGCACATTTATATTAGAAATTAGACAATGTTGATGTTTAAAGTGATAGTTAATTGATTGTGAAGTGCCGTTTTAAAACTGTATTTGTGTTCTTTGAATTTGAATTCCAAATCCCAATATAATGTTTGCATGAATTCCTTTGCAATGAACAAACATAAAAAACGTCCCAATTTCCTTAAACGTGCGGAGAACGAGGAGTGCATTAAAATGTCAGAAAAGCAGAAAACCTGTGTAATGTATACAACCATGCAAGAGTCATAAACCAAATAAAACTGAAAAAATTTGCAAAGTCGACAAAAGATGTAACAGCCAGCAAACATGTACACTCCCAAAAATTTGCATAAACCAAAAAGAAATGCAATGAGAAGATCACTTTGATAAACTAATATAATAATAGTGTGTTAATGAAAGCATGTATATGTATAAATCTTACTAATAGCATCACATGTATATTTTTTTTCAGAAAACGAAATTGCCTTTATCATGTATGTCTATATTTCATATGCCTGTAGTGTTTAAATATGGCGAATATTTTTTCCGTTTTATATTTGTAAAAACGCATTCAATGTAAGAATTTTTACATTGAAATAGCAGTGTATTTGAAAAATTGAGATGTAACCCTTTGCATGTAATGTATAAAAATTGGGAATTTAATTTGTACATAGGCTAGGTAAGCAATAGAAATGCATGGAATTTTTACGGATATAATTAGTCAGCAATGTATTATCACAAAACGCGATGTAAAAACCCATGTAACAATATCACATATATCAACAAAAATACGTGCAAACAAGGTAAATGAAATTGACCACCCATAAAAAAGTGAGTCACTATAGCAACTACATGTTTATGAATCATTGTAAATTGCCCCCTGTAAATATCGCAAAGTCATTAAAAATGTGTCAGTAATTACATTACAGCTAGATGGCGTTGCAACACCCCCTTGTTCATGAATCAGCAATTACGTCATTTTGCGGGATCAATCCTCGCTATCTTCTACTACTATAGTCTGTTAACAGACGAGAAATCTGCCGTAAAGTTCCTCAAATTTGAAAATTAGCCAAATCAGAAAAAGATGTTATCGACAATATGATAATAAACATGTCTAAATATGTATACATATATATGAATACACAAAAAATTGATGTTGACCATTTGGATTTTGACATATAGGAATTGAATATAATTTTCTTTCTAAGTTAGAATGCACAGCACTAATATATCAAAGCTACAAAGATTGTTGTAGTATACAATGGCTATGTCAATTAAACGACATTTTTACATTCCTATTTAAAATGGAATTGTTTTGTAAATTTTGACTTTATTGCTTAGTAACTACAAATATGAATGCGTATTATTTCATTAAGTGATAAAGTACTAATATAATATGATTACAAATATATAAATAGAATAGTTTACAAAGAAATCATATAAAATCAACTGTACAAAAATTTAATAATTTCAAAAGAAAAAGAATCAATAACAAAAAAACACAAGTAAGAGTAATAAGAAAAAAAATAATAATAAAATATTAGATTAAGATAAATTGGCATCTTCATGATTGATGGTTTACTAAAAGAGTTGGCTTAAGAACTGAAATAACGTGATGTAATGAGGATAGCATTACCCCTCTGTACACTTGGCCGCGATGATTTCATTCGAGGCAGTTGGTTGTGAGGCTCTGAAAAGCATCGTTGACGCGAATGGCAATTGCAATGATACGCATAGCAAACTAGTAGCGCCATTTCTAGCGCTCAGCAAAGATGAACTGCTATCGCTGCATACATTCCTCAAAGAACACTCGAACATGTTTACAGCGTCATCCACATCTACGCATGCACACGAATCACAACTTCCGGAAAAAACAACTAGTAATCCGACCACATCCTGTAGCTNCTAGGTCAATTCTTTTTCCAAAACAACTAGTTATGTTAAATACCCTTCTGACATTCTTCAAACTAATCAGAAACCTACCCCCTTATAATACGATTAAAATACCGGGATTTATTCATAAACAGAATTCAAGATCAAAGCTTTTTACATGCGTTAAGTATAAGAAGAATGTTTTAAAGAAATCCTTCATTAATGTCGCCATTCGAACCTGGAATTCGCTACCTAAAGAAATTAAAAATATTGAAAAATTGAAACCTTTTAAAAAGCATTTAAAAATCTTCCTTAAGCAAAAATATATATCTGGAAAGTCATGGCTAGGATACAAATTTTATAACAATGACTATACTATAACTCGTTATTAAAATATTACTATAGTAATTTATCCATAGCCTGCAAGATTTCTTTTGTAATTTATGTGAATTGTATATATGTGTTTTTGTGAATTTAATGACGCTATTCAAATAAATTATCAGTTATTTAATTGTTAACATTTATTTGAATAAAGATTCTCTTATCTTATCTTATCTTATCTTATAATAATTGACTGTTGCTCAAGAAATTGTCTGATTACAAACTTATGATCAATGTTAGCAGACCGAGATGCTGCCATGGAACCAATTCTTTGAAGATGTTTGATGGCAAGAGGAGACCAACCACCAAGAGATTCAGTAGACAAAGGAATAAACTGAATTCCTGAAGCAAGACAAGATGGGGCGGGCTTGGCTATTTTACGATCATCTGCAACTTCAAAAGCGTGACCAGCAGCAATTCCAGCATGAGACAAGGTTGATGATTGCAAGGAACTGGTAATGGTAACATCAAATCGGAATGGACACATTTTGTAATTTGATTTTTTAAGAAAATATCTGTAAACAGCTCGTTTTTGTGAAAGAATTTACGACAGCATTTTGTTTGCTAATCAGCACAATTCTAATTGCATTATTAATAGAATTTTCCTCTTAAGAAATTTCGTAAATTTCCAAACTGCTATATCTTAAGCCTCCAACAGAAATGTTCCAAGTTGTCATAAATAAAGCATTGATTCGTGGGCTTGCACACAATGCACATAGGCTACTGTATTTTTGAATAAAATATCGATTGATTTTTTACGCAAGATACCTTATCAAACATTGGTTGAAATGTAGAATACTGATAAGCTTAAGTTTGTTTCCTGCTCACTGGCTTCATGAGAAATACACTGGCATTTACATTGGTTTCAATTAGAAATAGACATAAGCAGGGCAGGGATTGGGCTGAATTTTCAGAAAACATGTACCGACATTTAAAAAAAAAGAATGACGATTACGCAAAAGTGCATGCAAGTCAACGTAAATGCAGTGAATGCTATGTAAGTTAACAATGTGTTAAAAATAATATTCACATTTTGAAAACAAAGCTTCTTGATATTGGTTTTAACATGCGCTTTTTTTGAAACTCATTTGTACTTATGTGTTCATTATTTGATGTTTATGTTATTAAACGTTGATTAATCAAAAAGAAATAAAAAAAATGTATAGATGATTTTGAATGATTGTAATTACAAATGTTATCAATTGTAAAAAATTAAACTATATGATTATAAAAAAAATTATAAATGAAATATTTAGAATATATTCCTGTTTTGTCTTGTTTTAAAAAAAAAAGAAAAAAAATTTATATTACTATCATATACTGTTCTAAATATAAATGTAGAATCTTCCATTTCAATGTCTATATTTTATTCGAAATTTTGGTGTGGCAATCCGGAAAATTGGAGAAAGTTTTTGACAAGCATTATATATATAAGTAGTGCCTAAAATATGACAAATTGACATTAACTTAGATCATATCTTATTTTAGTGTAAAGCTGTAACCAATTTATGCAGTTGTACTTCATAAATGTACAGTCGTAAATCCATAAATGTACAGTTGTAAAATTAAAACATAATCCCTTTCTTGAGTGTGTAAGAAACCGGTATACAGTAGAGGAAGTGGGGAATCGCCACGCAGTGCAATTTCAGTCTGTTCTTGGTCAGCACTTGGTGTACTTATTATTTATTATATAACTATTTTAAAATCAATTGTGCTTTAAAATCAATTGTGCTTTCTGAGATCTATTTGTACGCCCTTTTTCCAAATGTGTAGTTGTAAAAATCCTTAAAATAAGGACTGATTTAGATAGACTGGGCCTGAATTTTAGGCCTATTGCCAATTCTGGTGCTCCTACAAGTCACACTTTTGAATATAACTGCATCTTTTCTGTATCCCGTGTTTCTCGTGAATTCTAAATAATTTTGTAAATTTAGAAAGTAATACAAAGTAATACAAAACAAAAAAAGAATACAACGAATACTTACAAATAAAAAGTGGTTAACTTGGGCTATGATGATTGCTAGTTTCTATTAATAGAGTAATCAGGATTATAAAATGTATAACCTCGCCATGTCAGTTTTTTATATTATACGTTTTTAATATCAATTTCAAAGTTATTAATCTACTTATTTGTTTAATATATTTTGGTAATTCATTCCACATATTTATAGCTGTGTTTAGAAATGAATTTTTCATTATTCGCTTCTTATACCTAATAGGTTCAATTATGTGCGATCTTTTATTTTGTTTATTGACTAATTTTGCTGCAAGAAAGTCATTTTTGTAATATGGGAAGGTATTGTTAACTATTTTGAAGAACGTCGTGGAGGTATTAATGCGGATGTAGAAATATTTTTGAAATTATTCTATATTCATTATTCTTATTAAAGCTATGATTATTCACTACTACTTTGATAGCCCAATTTAGTTGCACTTGGAATTTTCTGAGAAATTTTTGGTTTATATCTGTATAGAGTATATTGCCATAGTTAAAATGTCTTAATATTAGAGCATATATTAATTGGATTTTTTCTTTAGTTGGAAGTTTTTGAGAAATTAAGTTAGTTGCTTTAATCGATATGGCCATTTTTCTAATAACATGATTTAGTTGCTCATCAAAATTTAGATTTATGTCAAAAATTATTCCGAGGTACTTAAAAAACTCAACCTGTTTTATTTGAATGCCGTTGAAATTAAGTTTGTATTTTGAAGTATCAGCAGATTTAGTTTTTCATTTAACAATACAGAATAGAGTTTTTAGTGGATTTACTCTTTCTTTTTTAGGAATGCCATATCAAAAATTTTATTCGTGTACTAATCTAAATATTGTGTTCCAACTTGCTCCACAAACATGAGCATGTTGGAACATATATACCCATTCCCAAAAATGATCGGTACATGTTTATGTCAAAACCATTTCCATCAAATTATGCTACTGTAAAATACTGCCATTTAGTTATTTTTACATAAATATTAACTCAATTTGCATAATTCTAACAGAAATTATAGCAATTATTTAACACACGAACTATGTTTTGGGGTCAAAGTTAACCCCAGCTTAAAAAAAATCGAGATTTGTAGTGTCATTTTCATACAGATTCTATAGATATTTTCTGACAAATAATAAATTTTTGTGATGCTTACATTAATAATAAAAAGTACTTATTATGCACACATGGTGCCACAAACATAATTTTCAGATTCAGGTCAATTTTGACCCAAAAACATAGTTTATGAAATGATTCTATCACAAAGAATTTTGTATTTCATTTGCATGTAGCTTATTCTTTATGCAATGTATTGTACAGAAAAGAGAATCCCATGTGAAAGGATATCTATGGATGTTTGAACTTTAATTTTTAATGACTGAGAAACCAATATGTCAATCAAGTAATGATATAAATGAAATCCGCCTAGCGCATTACACATTGGCTTAGTTTTTGCTGCATACTTTTTCTTGTCTTTGAAACAGTGGAGTTTCCTTCCTGTATTTGTGTAAAGTACCCAGAAGTGTAGTTTTTGGATATATGGTCCTTGGCTAGCTTCAAAAAGTGAAGAAATTGTCTGTCGTGAGATGATATCCATTATCTACATGGTCTGCCATGCGTTTTTTACGATAAATGAAGATAAGGGCTCACCTGGAGGTCTCGTCATTTCTCGCAAGATATGGGAATGATTTCAATATATACTTTGTCTTTATGCCACCATCACCCACAATTTTCGAAATTTATTGGGATTACTTCCATATATTAGATGAATGGACACATATTTTTACATGGAAAATGGAAACGTAAAATTATTTGAAATAAAAATAGAATTTATGATTGCTTGTATACATCGTATTCTATATTCTCTACAAATGAATCATTGTCAGCCAAACTATAGAAAATATCCAGTAACTTTCTTACTTAGTCTTTATTTAAAATCAATAACAAACAAAATAAACTTTACTGCTCTAAGCTACAAATTTAACTATATTTGGAAAAAATGGAAACGTAAAATAATTTGAAATAAAGATAGAATTCATGACTGCATGTATACATCGTTTTCTATATTCTCTTCACATGAATCGTCGTCTGCTAAACTATCGAAAATATCCAATAACTTTCTAGGTGTCACTGTGCACATATCTTCTACCGGGTGAGTAGAACTAGGGCTATTTTGCTGGGAATTTGCAGAAGGACTGCAAAAATTGAAATCTGGATTGAGCATCACTGGAGAAACAGGATCACAGCTAGCTGCTCTCATTTCGGAAAGGTATCCGCATGTTCTTGGAGTTGATTGATCGTGACTGGAATAAAATGTAGGCGAGGATGAACTAAATATATTTGAAAAGTAATATAGTTACTCCTCGTGTGACTTCAACAGTTCAAGAAAAAGTAGTAGTAGTAGTAGTAGTAGTAGTAGTAGTAGTAGTAGTAGTAGTAGTAGTAGTAGTAGTAGTAGTAGTAGTAGTAGTAGTAGTTGTTGTTGTAAATAGCTTATTTTAAAATTGTATACAACTAAATAGAAAAGAAAATCAATAATAATTCACAGCACTTACACTGGCACAACTCACACATAAGTAAATTAATACTTGACGACAACTGCTAGTAGTACTGTAATTGGAGTTAAAATAATCTCAAAAGATATTACCATAAAAAATGAGGTTTACAAGAAGAGATAAGAAAAATGTGGAGGCTACAAAATTTTTATAACAGATATAACTCATTCGAAACTTGTATGTTCAACTGTGAGTATCAACAGTGTAGGTTAGTAAGTGTGCGCATGAGAAAAATGCAAAGCATTTGCTACCCGTCAGTTGCTCAGCTGTTAACCCAAAACAGAAGGTAAATTCGAAAGTAGAAAATATCAAAAATCTGCATAAATCTACAAAGGACTACATTAAATGGACTGGAAAGAAAAAAATATTGCTAGCACACTGACAAATTTAGGTAACAAACTCCATTTAAGATAAAACTGTGACGAAATTTTTTTCTTAGTTGAGTGCTTTTTTTCGGTGTTTCTGATCAATTTGATGTTGCTAAAAACAAAGTTGAGGTCGTTTTCATAGTAGAAATTGAATTTATTACCTAAATAGATTTTTGAATTTAGGAATCCGAAATTGCATTACGATGGAAATACCGAAAATCTTTTATAATTGTAAACAAACATCTAATTGTATTTTTATTTTAATGTAAGCAACATTTGTATTCATCCAGAAGCCATGAAGGCCAAAATATAGTATAAATAGGCATAGTTTTCAAATTCCTTTGAAATATTATCAAGGCTCTTAGCTTTTCTTTAGTGATCAAAAAACTAATAACCAGATTGCTTTCATTGATATGAACCTACAGAAATTATGAGGACGAATTATACTTCCAAATGTTATTTTCTGTCCTCTTCAATATGTTCTAGATATACCCACACTCCTAAATATGTCTCTTGAGTAGTTGGTGTAATTTTTCCTTTTTTCACCACTAAACACACCTAAATTTTCAGGAAAAGCGTTCAATTAACATTTGAGAAAATGAAGTTTAGTAGACATTCCTGACAATATCCCATCTCTTCAATGCAGTAAGGACAATTTCAGTTTGTCTCATGCAAAGATTTAGCCTTACACCTATCGGAAGGATAATGGAGATCCTGAGATTTTATGAGAGAAAAATCACTATTCCTTGAAAATTCTTTGTAGGTTAAACATGCGTACTTTAATATCAGGACATTTAAGTATTAGAAGTCAATCTTGTGAAGTGCAGGTTTAAGAGTTGTGTTGATAACAGGATATATGAGAAAAACCCCTTATTCATAGATATAAGTAACTGTCGCTATTGTGGTTTTTCGATTAAAGCAAATGGCAAAGGCTGTTGATGTTCAAATAGCCAAGAATATAATACGTGGGTGTCAAGAGCTAATATCATGATAAATGCTAAATTCCTAAAAAAATATTTCAAATGATTCACAATATTTTTTTGCATAAACACTATAACCAAGATAAATTTAAAAAATAAATTATGGGTTACATTTACTCTCATTTTTAACCTAAGATTAGCAATAAGGCTTGGTCAGGATATACTTTTTATAATTGGCTTAACTAGCAACAATTTGAAAATCTGTAAATATATTGTAAGTATCAATTTCTGTAAATATTAACTTTTGTTTTGTGCTTGTATTTTTCGACAATATTGTTGCAGCTCTTACTTTATCAGCATTTGTTGTTAGTATATTTGTTATATACGATGCTGCAACAATAAAGAATATTTCTTCTTCTTCTTCATCTTCTTCTTCTTCTTCTTCGCCTTCTTCTTCTTCTATATTTATAAAAGCTTGATTTTTTCAGAATACAATATTCATAAATGTAGCAGTAAGAATTCACACAGGTNCTACTTTTCTGCTGACTTTTTAAGAAACAACCAATCGACATCTTTCAGAATTGATTTGTGCTCCATATTCCATTGACAGTGTAAANTCAGCATTTGTTGTTAGTATATTTGTTATATACGATGCTGCAACAATAAAGAATATTTCTTCTTCTTCTTCATCTTCTTCTTCTTCTTCTTCGCCTTCTTCTTCTTCTATATTTATAAAAGCTTGATTTTTTCAGAATACAATATTCATAAATGTAGCAGTAAGAATTCACACAGGTCTTGCATTTATAAGAAGTTATATATGCAGAGAAGGCATGAATAATGTTGTCATACGCACAGGACATGATTGTTATGTAGCATGCAAGGAGCTTGAGAGTAGGTCAAAAACATTATTTCCCTATTGTGATACTCAATGTGACAATTCACAACATTGAAACTGAGGTTAATGAATTATTGTTGGAAACTAGTAGCAAGGAAGGCTTAACGTCCGTCTCGTAATGCCGCATATAGTCGTAGACATTAAATCAACAAAGCAATGCTATACACGCTTCCTACAACTTAGATTACCAATTACTCAAATTCATAATTATCGTCTCAAAATTGACTGAAATCAGTGAAAAAATCAGTAAATTAAATTTCATATCACAGTCAAGCACTTCCCCACTCATTACCTCAATTTGCACCACCGTGCGGTGATGAACACAAGTTCTCATTTTAATTCTCTAGCCGTTTTTTGTTTTGCAGTAGGATGTAAATCCAGAACATCCCAAGTATCCAAAGTCAAGTAATTGGATTCATCGCTTCCCAAAACCCCCTGAAATAAAAAGTTTGGGTCAATGCATTAAAACGAGATGACTTTCAAAAGCCTAAAAGCTTCGTGTGGTTATCTCTACTTTTCCGAAATCGATTTTAAAACGATACGATTACATTTACTTTAGTACATATTATATATAATTTCGAACCCTTTTTGTTCTTGAGTTTTCGTTACTTGTGTCTATATATTTAAGATGTACATTGTATAATAATATATTAATATTTAAGAAAACCATGCGACTTTTTAAAAAACTATCAAAATCTAAATGTAGGAGTTCTTCTTTGATAATATTATATATAAACGCATCCATATCTTAGCCCTAGAATGCAAGGAAATGCAAACTAATTAAAATGTCTGGTCAATTTACTTAGACGAATTCAATAATGTATAAATATTTGGTCGTTGGAAATGTGTGGACATCAAACGTACATTTTTGATTCGTTTCACTTGATAGCTGACTAGTTATTCGACTTTTGAATGATCATTTGAGGTCAATTCATGATTCTTTATTGGAAGAAATGGAACATGATATGTCATATGTTTTTGTCACGACCTCTACATAACTGATGAAAATAAAGACTGAGTTATGCATTATAGGAAATAAATAATACCTTCTCGTTTAACTAAATTATTATCATCCGCAAGCACGGAAATATTATATTGCTTACCAATTTTCCACTTAGATTTTTTCTGACAAACGGAATCGATAAGGAAATTACTTGGCAAAAAGAAGGCGAGGGCTTAAAGCAGTTTCAAGATTTGTCGGAATTTGCCAAACTACTATAGTAAATTTTCTGTAATAAGTAATAATAACGTCAAATAGACATTCAAAAGAGAGAAAGCTAATTCACTAAATGTTTATCTGCCATACGATTCTATCTGAAAATGAGGCCCAGCTACACGTTCCCGAATCTATTCTAGAACTGTTTTCTTAATATAGAGGTGGTTTACAGCCGACAAGTGAACTAATATTTACTTTTAGATGGTCATTTATCTTTATTTTAAACAAACTGTTGATTATTCAAAACTTAAATAGCTTTTTTCGAATGTAACAATCAAAAAGATGTATTTAAAAGTTGCAAATATTCTGATATATCTGATTTGGAGTGGAGCAATGATCACTAAATTTATGTTTGTATTTTATTTTAACAGTTTTTTCAAAGGCAGAATATTTTTAAAATAATTGTGTTTCCGGTAAATTCAATCAGAGTAAAATCTGGAAAATCAATGGGTTATCAAAGTGAAAAATTACATCATTAGACTGCATACACCTTCTTCTACTAGGCCTGTTTGAATAAATTGTTTGTATTTTGATATTATTTATATCAGGGAATTTTTAAAATTTTTAGTTTAGTGTTTGTATTTCATACTGTTCTTGAAAATTTGTTGTGTTTTTCAGATAAATTAATTTTAAATAACAAAAAGAAAAGATTTGCCTAAATACCAATTATGGTTAAGCTTGGCACACAGAATTTTTGTTTCCAATTCGTGGCTATTGTAGTAGTCTATGCGTCATATTACCGGAAGAAGATTATGCAACAGAAAAGACTATTGAGGCAAACATTTGTAAGATATATATATAAAATAGTAAAAAAACTTTTGAAACATGTTTTTGTTATAGAAGTTCATGGAATAGATAAAGGAACAATGGAATGCTCTCTTTACCCATCTTAATTAAATTTCTTCAACTTTAAAGAATGTTATTATTAAGTAATTTAATTGTTTAACGAATGTTTGACGGACCATATCTGAATTACTTTGGTTTTATTTTGTCTGATGGGAGGTTTGATGGCTGGTCTGATGGCGTACATTAACTGATTAGGATTGTGGTAAAAGCTAACTTAGTGAAGTTTACCTATTGAAAGAATTATCATTGATAAGCGAGATGTCGCTTAGTGAATCATCACATGATTGAATAAATAGCTCTTTCAAAGGAGAACCCGAAGTTAGTCGAGCTTCTGATAATCGCTGAGGTCGAATTTTAGATGCTTCTACAACGCAGTTTAGACGTCTAATTTCATCAACAGTGATTCTAAATATTGAATGTAATTACATATTGTAAAGAAAACAAATACCTCTTTAAATGATCTGGCGCCATCATCAATGATATGAGATTCCAAAGCTCAGAGGAAACCGATGACCTAAACTCGAATGGGATTTTGGATATGTCTGATCTAAGAGTATGCCACCATGGCCCGCCTCTGGGTAAATCGATTCCAGTGCTGCATTCCAAAAGACTTGTGCCAAGTGAAAAAACATCAGCAGCGAAATCGAATCTAGAAAAAGCCCTTGTCTTAGAAATAATTATGAACTACTGAAAACAAAATGATTTAAAGAAATTAGATTGCTTTTCCCACCAATAACTTTTAAATAATGCTCAAATTTTGATAAAATAATAAAAAACAACATTGAAATAAACGCAGAAAAACGCAATTGAGCTCAGAACATTTTCTGATATCTATAAANAATTACTTTGGTTTTATTTTGTCTGATGGGAGGTTTGATGGCTGGTCTGATGGCGTACATTAACTGATTAGGATTGTGGTAAAAGCTAACTTAGTGAAGTTTACCTATTGAAAGAATTATCATTGATAAGCGAGATGTCGCTTAGTGAATCATCACATGATTGAATAAATAGCTCTTTCAAAGGAGAACCCGAAGTTAGTCGAGCTTCTGATAATCGCTGAGGTCGAATTTTAGATGCTTCTACAACGCAGTTTAGACGTCTAATTTCATCAACAGTGATTCTAAATATTGAATGTAATTACATATTGTAAAGAAAACAAATACCTCTTTAAATGATCTGGCGCCATCATCAATGATATGAGATTCCAAAGCTCAGAGGAAACCGATGACCTAAACTCGAATGGGATTTTGGATATGTCTGATCTAAGAGTATGCCACCATGGCCCGCCTCTGGGTAAATCGATTCCAGTGCTGCATTCCAAAAGACTTGTGCCAAGTGAAAAAACATCAGCAGCGAAATCGAATCTAGAAAAAGCCCTTGTCTTAGAAATAATTATGAACTACTGAAAACAAAATGATTTAAAGAAATTAGATTGCTTTTCCCACCAATAACTTTTAAATAATGCTCAAATTTTGATAAAATAATAAAAAACAACATTGAAATAAACGCAGAAAAACGCAAGTGAGCTCAGAACATTTTCTGATATCTATAAAAATATATGAAATTCTAAGTTTTATTACCACGTAAATTGCAAAAAGTTGATAAACATAATAGCTTTATAGATACTACCTTCCTTGCAACAACTCCGGCGCTAAATATGCAGGGTCACCCTCTTGTGCATCCACATGCCCATCGACGGGGGATTGTGACTTTACAAGAACGAGCCCAAAATCGCCCAATTTGTATAAATAATCGTACCTAAATTTCAAATATTGGATACATATGAACATAAAACAGAATGACATTGAATCAGTCATGATCCATATGAATTTTATAATAACACACCAATAAACTGAAAAAAAATATTTCTATTACTTAAAAAATGAATGTACCCTATAAAAATATTGGCTGGTTTAATGTCAAGATGGATAAGTGATCGGGAGTGAAGATGACTGAGAGCGTTCAACATATCAGTAATCACATCCCAAACTTCAGCCTCACTTAAGCAAGATGCCGACAAAGACAGACAGTGTTGCGTCAAGCTACACCGACAAAGCTCTTGCTGTATGTACAGAAAGCCAACCTCTTCCCAACCACACACGAACCCAACACAATTTTCATGGTTTCCTAAATGAGGCATATCTACGGCAAACAAGAGAACCAAAGAAACCTGTTAATTCAAATTTCCTAACTTCATCTAGACGTCTAATTCGATCAGCATCATTTTTGAATCTCTCGCGCGATTTTTTTACTGCAAAGTGCTTTCCAGTGTCGCGAGCTGTCACACGGAAAACATCACCAAATGAACCAGAGCCTATCTAAGAGCAAATATTAAATGGTGACATTGAATTATTTCTAATGATCAAACACTAGTGAGTAATTGCTAAAGAGCAGATGGAAAAGTAACACAAATTTAAAGGTAAAATAAGTAACAATCTTATATAATTTGGGCCTAAATTAATATATTTGCCAAAAAAAAATTAATAATAGATATTCAATAGGTGGAGCTCAATTCGTTTTAAATATTACTTTTCGTTCTTAATTCCGAAAATTCGTAAAACCTCAAGCCCTAAAAGTGTTGCTGGATTTTTATAGCTTTTATAAAAGACCTTCACATTTAGTTGTGTTTTCTAGGTAAATTTCTACCAAGGCTCAATTTCAATGTAACATTAAGTACTATTTAAATAGTCATTGCTGGGCTACCGCACTCAACCACCCACTGAAATCATCGTGTAATTACATTTATTAAAACTGTATTTGACTTCTTCATCATCTCTTAGCGTTTCTACTAGTTCCCCTTCAGCATTTCTGAATTGCAAGCCAAAAAACATTTCCACTCCATTCAGCGGTAGTCAGCGATGCATAATGAAAAAATTGTTGATTTAAATAATTCTAAAAAATTAGATTATGTTTAAGCGCTTTACCTTTTTAAAAGCTCAGCACAAAATTCAGTGCTAGAAAAATGCATCAGTAATTAAAAAAAAATGCTTAAGACTTTTTATACCTCGTAAACTTGATCCTATCAAAATATGTTTAACAAAGCAACACAATCATAGGGATTTAATCAAAGAATATTTACTAGTGAGTTGATATGGAAGCATTGGCGAAAGTAGTCTGTGTTATCTTTCTCATTGTAAGTTTGATCAATGCGAGACAATTCTGGGGATGCGAAGAATGTTACGCTCTGCGGACGTGATTTCAGCAAATGATTATGCTTTTGAGTAAATAAACGGCTGACCGGAGGCGCACTTTTTGTTGGAGCCCGCGGTGGCTGTCTGACTGGTGTGTATTCTCTAAATTCATTCTTAAATCTGTTCTTTAACTATCACGAATCCTTATAAATAAGAAATGTATAAAAAAAGTAATAAACTCATTAATAGATAACTTTGAGTGACAGAAATGTAATTGATTACATGTACATGAAATTTAAATATAATTGTTTCAAAATTGTGATCCGGTTTCTCAATTTGAAATTTGGAGGATATTATACCTTATATTCCCTGCATATCTACCAGATTAGCATCAAGTGAAATGCTAACCCAAACTTCCCACAACTTCTGACGAGAGAGAATTCTCAATAGAAATTGTAAACATTTTCAAATACTTCCAGCACAGGAATCAGTTTAACACAATAGGCCACAATTTGAAGTCAAGCTGAGCAGGTTAGAGTTAAAGAACTTACCACCGAAATTTTTGTACTACAAGGTGTTACAAACAACTAGCAAAGTGGATTTTATACTATACTATTATTTTTATAAATTTTAAACGTACTTATTAGATTGAAGACACTTTTTATGTGAAAGCGATTTATGATGATGATCGAGCTGTGGTAAGGGTAGTGGGGAATAGAAGCTTGATGATGCTAATTCGGACATTAAGTCATCACTAAAACACTATAAAACGGTCAATACCATGAAAATATAAAAAACAGTTTTAGTAAAAAAGCACGAAATAATGTAATCTAAGAGGAAATAATTTCAAGAGATCGTCTCATTCGACCGTAAACCTTTGAGGGTGGAGAATGGTGTAGAGTGAACGTTTTAATGTCTCTGTTGATGAGAGTTTTCGCTAACTCCTCAAATCCACCATTAAGCCAAGGGCACCAATAGAAATGGTCGGTTTGCAATTGGATTTCACGACAAGGTTTTTCATCGTCAAAATTCAACTGTGAGAAATTCCATGTGCCGAGCTTTCGAAGACAATATTCACAGGCAAAATACGATTCTAAACATAAAAATGGACTGTGTATTTTTGAAGCATTTTTTCATTATCGACATGCCTATCAGAAAACATTAAAAGCAAATTTTACAAAATACAATCAAGATTCTTAAAGTACAAAAACATGGTAGGAAACAATTAAATAAAGTTGAATAATTAAAGTTCTTTCCAAAATCAACTTTAATGTTCGAATTAAATATAACTATAGGCTATTTCACTTGAAATTGACTTCAGAATTTTCGAATGGAAATGATTCTGTGAATATGAAAAATATTTTCAATTGAAAAACCTCTCATGCATAAATGTTTCTTATCTTTGATGTCCGTTAATATGCTCCTTAATTTTTGTCACCAAGCTAAAGAAAGAAAGAAATTTTTACATTCAACTACGAACACATCCTAAAATAGGCGAAGCTTAAGTCATCAAGCAAGCAAAGAACATCAATAATTATGAATAATAGCGTAGTCAATTGTAAATATTTATTTCCCCGCATATTTTTAATGATGATGATTTTGAGAATCGAAACCGGTCTATATTTTTCATAGCGTTTAAAAATGAATACTGAAAAACTCAGTATATCGACTTCTAATGTATATATATATATATATATATATATATATATATATATATATATATATCTCTCTTTTTTATTCTTCTGTATACTACATTCAATTGCAGTTCCTATATCATATTTAATTTTATAAAACAGTCTATATATATATAT
>CABFPE010000093.1:1120193-1140357 GCA_900660155.1 Hofstenia miamia
TATATATATATATATAATTAGTAAAAAAATTATTTAATATTTATTTTAACCCTTTAAATGCCCAAGCACAAATGCAATTATTCAAAAAATATAATAGATGTAATATGTAGTGCTAAGTGGTGTATCTAAAACATCTCAGTAGAAAAATCAACATTTTCTTATATGTAAGATAACATGTTTATAAGAAATTAAAATCTAACACTTGATTTAAATTTTCATACATAAAACACATTAAAAAATTGCGAAATATCTGTGGTTTATGTTGCAACATAGCTACCACTGATTAAAAAGCCTGATGTGCCAAATATGACACACGTAGTTTTCCAATTAATGCCGCTAGTCTTTTTCTATTAGTAGTAATCTTTGTATATATTTATATTGCCTTACTCACAATGATGAATATAATATCTTGACATTATATAGGCATATAGCAAAGACCTCATCAACTGTGTTAATGCCTATGTTATTGAGTTCTATTGCGGGCTTCTGACATGAATTTTGGCTTATTTGTGATAAATGGTGGCACCACATGGCCATAAAAGAAACATTAGCTATTAAGCAAATAAAAATATTGGGTTGAGAAAAGTCAGGGAGTGCTCTAAAATTGATGTGCCATATATGGCACACCAAGCATTTAAGGCCTAAGTTTCAATTGCGTTGATGCCACAAATGCACAGTGGGCTAAACTGGCATTTTGGTGGACATTTGGCGATAACTTAAGTATTCATGATGCTAGAAGACTCAATGAGGGCTCGTTTAAAAACTTGTGATATGTGGAAACAACTCAAAAATTTACATTGGGGGCCTGGTGCGAGTTTTCCATTTTTTAGGCTTTATTGCCTAAAATACAAAAATCACAATAATTCGAGTTTAAAACAAGATAGAGACGTCATCGAGTGCTTTTTGGAAAGTCAAAAAAGTGTTATTGTTTCTATCTACAAGACTATATATCGATCTCTAACGAATTACTAACAACTCAGTTTTGTTCAGTTTTGTAAGCAATGACAATGACTCAGCAATACTTTCTTTCATCTGTAAAATTACACAATAATACAATGGAGATATTTAAAGTTCAGAGAAGAAAGATAATTTAAATAAATTAATAGCATTATCATTATTATATAATTGTATCAAGTCCTTATTTCTCGTAGAAAAATCATTTTAAGGTATGGTATACACCACTACATAAACAACATTACTTTTAAGACCCTAACAATACAACCAAATAAATGATGCACTACACTCATATATGTAAAAATTAAAGAAAAATCAATATCAGAACAAACAAAACTAAATGATGAATTAATTTCTACCATTAAATTCATGGAAAAATTATCAAAATTTTCAGATTTTGATTTAAGATGAATATATAACATATTTTTAAGAAAGGAAAGAATTAACAGTGCTAATATTGAGCATATAAGAGTTGGTTATTTGAACTTCCAATGCCCATAGCTTTCAGAAATATGTATGATTTAGGACTGCCAGATAAACACTTTTAGGACTATTTTATATTTTTGGTGAAAAATATTGCGGAAACTTTGAAAAATTATGTTGAATTTTGGAGGGGGAGATGGAGGGGCAATAAATTGTCATTGTGCTCAAATCGTTTAGGAATTTGACTTAAGGCTTATTTTGCTCTGAAAGGCCCACATTATGCATTTTTAGTAATATTCTAGATAGAAAAACAAAATGTTTCACAATAAGATAAGCATTTTTGATGGATAACTTTGCTTTGTCTAGCATCCAGTTCTAATTTTATACAAGAATCTTACATTATAACGAGTGTAATTTTCATGGAGTTCTGAAAACAAAAGTATCCATAACTTTTGAACAAATTGTATAGTTTAATGATAGATTAAAACACAAAAAAAAGAAGCTGTTTTTTTTACAAATGTCCACCTCTTGGTCCACTGTGAAATGGTTGAAGTCATGAATGAATTTGATGACAGTGATGCTCAACCTATTATTGACTTATTGACTGCTTAATAGATTCTGTAAAGCACTCGTTATAAGTAGTTGTAAATCATTATGACCTACTATATGGTAAACATTGATATTTCTTAAAACATACTTTTGAAGTCTGTAGAACCGTTGATTGTACTCACATAAAAATTCTAGGGCTTCCTTGCAAAATGCTTTTGAGGATATAAACAGAAAATTTTTATAATATTAAATTTTCCGAGTTATTTACGATTTTGAGTGTTAACTTGTCGATATTTCAACAGCCAGAAAGTGTTCATGACAGCAAAACAGATATATTGATCTATAAATGAAAAAACTAGAAGTAGAAGCATCAGTGGAATCTTATTTGGATACAGTGGTCATCTATGTCTAAAGCTGTTCGCCAGCACCTCTTTGAATGGTCATATAAATGAAGAAATATGTTGCGATGTTCATAAAAAGGCAAGAGTAATAATTGAGCAAATATTTGGGAAAAAACGATATTATTGGATAGAGAGGTACTTTGAATTACATTCTTAGCATTAATTTTTGAGTAACTGGGTCACCGAATTGAAAAGATAGAGCATTGAGCGCAATACACAAGCGATGAAGGTTTTGTTTTTTGCAGTTTCTTTATCGTGCTTGCTTTCATTAAAAGTCCAATAGAGGGTTGCTAAATACTGATGCTGACATAGAACGAACAAGAATCCTAGGTTTGCCATCTTGAGCTAGCTTAGCAGAACCCTTTTTATGATTATACTAGTACCTCAAAACAAAATTGTCATTAACAAAACAGGCCCGTGAATAGGTAATCAGCATTTACAATTTTTTGGATTATAGAAACAAGCAAATTTTCAGGTGTACGTGTAATAAGCTTTTCGTTATCTTCGAAATAATTATTGTATTCGACATCACAGAGGTGTTCACAGAGCAAACAACGTCTCATTCCCGCCAAAATCATTAGGCGTTATTGCTCTTTTAAGCACAGGACAAAAAAGGATAAAGAAATTAAATCAAATATTTAGAGCAACTAAAACCAGAAAATAAAGCAATAACTTTAGCATTGGATGACACTGTCAACCTATCTAAAAACGTAACACCTTGAGATAAAATGTACCAAATTTGAAAAAGACCCCAAATTTTTACTTATGCCCGGTTCTTCTTGAGCCATGATCATTCAATCATAATTAATATAGAAATAAACGGAAAATATACTAAAAGTGATAGAATAATATCCATTATTGATTATCAAAATCGTAAGTGCCTCGAAGCATCGCAATTTGGTGGATCGCAAAATTCGCAAAGCATATGATCTCCAAGGGAAAATTACTCTCAACGAAACACCAATGCAAAAAGCATCCCTACCAAAATGTGATAAACTAGGCAGATACTCTTTGAAGAATATCAGCAGATTGATTAACACCAATTCATACTTTCAAGCTCCTATGCTAGCAACTAACTTCATGTGTACGACCTGACTAAAAATTGTCACCTTCATGCCAATTAGCGTAATAATTATGTAGCATCCAGTGAGGTTTAGAGCGGCCAATTTTACAGTCTCAAACTAACGAAACGATTGTTAAATATGAGCAAGGTTGGCAAATATGTATTTTTTTTGCAAAAATGGGTTTAAACGTTTTAGACAATGTTTTATTTGCTCTAAGCAGAACCAAATCAAGGTAACAATTTTTATTGAAAGCACATAGAGTAGCAAAGATTGAATTATGATATACCTATCAACATTCATTTTCAGTTTATAAACGTAAACAAAACGCTAATTTTTCTATATAAATTCAGCAATAGAAGTACAAATAGACAAATTCCAAAAAATATTTTCCAAACTTTCCACAAAGTTCTATAAAATTGAAAAAAACATTTAAAAAACATTTGCTAAAACCACATGCTTTTGAATTTACTTGAACCATTTATTGGTTGGCCCACATCTTTTGATGATACAGCCTTAACTTTGAGCGGCATTCTCATTGTGATGAATGAAAACACCTCAAATTGACATTAAGACAATGTCAAAATTCAATGTTAACAATTAAAATGAACTTATGTGACAAAGGTGAAACAATGCTTAAATTCTTTTTACTGTTTATAAATTGATAAATGTTATATGGCAACATAAACTGTTGCAGTGGCAATCTTGAGTAGAAAGTTCAATAATACAGATGTGGGCAATACATTTAGCGAATACGATTATGTGAACAATACTATTATTGATAAAAACTACTGATAATGATAATGCGTGTCATACCCAGCGCATTCAGTAGATCCATATTTGTGACACAGAAGGCCGAAAGTTTTTACAGCAAACTAACAAAATACAGATAATTCAAACGATTAAACGCGCACTTTAACTGATCAATTTCCAGGAAATTCCAGTCCAAACTTAGTGCAACTTCTATAAACCTTAAATTTTAGATTTCCACTTTGCAGAATTAAATTAAAGCATTTCTCATGCAACTAATAAATCAGCAAGTAATGCACAATTCGTCAAATTGCGTGTTATATAAAATCAGCAATATTGTTAGATCCCGAGTGTTCTTAAAACACTTAGTTCTCGCTGAAAGAATCAAATATAAATTGCTTTTGAATTGTTGGTATCATTCTAATAAGAATCAACACTAAATATTAAAAACAAACCTTCAACATTGAAACACCAGCCATGAGAAATTAAACCAAAAATAATTCGATCTTTTTGTGATTCTTCAGAAAATTGTACACCTTGTATACATGACTCAGAAATTAATACTGACTCCAATTCAGAATGAAAATTTGAAACCAGAGGCAATGAATCCAGTTGGTGCAACAAACTTTTATCTATTACTCAAAAAGTGAAAAAAAATTAAATAAAATGTCTACACTACATTAATCAACATAGTTTAAAAAATGAGTTTGATGGAAACATATTCAATGGTCATACTTCAAACAATCACTTGTAAATTTTTTGGATGAATCAATGTGTCGTTTCGAATCAATTACATCGAATTGTTAAGTTCATTGTATACTTTATCCGGCTGATATAAAACATCATCATACATACATACATGTATATTATAATATGCCTAATGTTTAGATTTTTGTGGCATATATCTATTGGAATTAAATACAAAATTATCACTTTTTGAGAAATTTTCATGAGTTCGTATTTCTTCAAAGTCAATGTTAATAAATGATTCATCGCAAAAATTGGTGGACCATGAACACAATTCGGAATGTTCCTTGAGAAGCATTTCTTCAGAAAACTTTGGTGATAAAGCATTTATAAACTCCTAAAAGTGGGTATTAGAACTAATAAATGTATATAATATTGGAGGTAATCATGAAATACTTCATTTTATGAGCTATTATATATTAAATATAGCTGAAATAACTAACCTGACAGGAAACACATTGCAGAGTATCTTCAGCAATATTAACCCAACCATATCGTGCACATTGAAGAGGTGATGCTGTTTTTGGTTTGGCCATCCACCAATGAAGCTTAAATGTTTTAACTCTTTTAACGAACTCATTCTTAGAATGTGAATTAGAAATCACCTGATTTGCCAAAGGCTGTGTAACTTCGGTCAATACATTCTTCACTTGACGCACAGAGCGCAGACATTCTACACCATCCATCTAAAACTATACAAATAATGAAACTGGGGGATTTCATTTTAAAATTCATTTTAAAAGTTTTGATGAAAGTAGCATAGAATACCAGGTATTTCAACATGGTTACAAATGTGAAATAATAATTGTTTCAAATTTTTAAAAGAATTATATGCTGATAAAAATAAATTCTAAATATACAGAAATACATATATGTACAAATAAGGCAGAATTAATAATTCAGTTGACAAGTTTTAGTTTGGTAACGACAACCACTCTAAGATTCTGATCAAAAGAGGTACAAACTCCCAGGCCCTCCTTATCGAGGCTCCAGTCAAAAGAACCAAGAGGCTGAGAAGACAGAATCACATTTTGTAAACAGCTGACAGTTCCAAGAACTCCTTCCTTTTCATTATTTACTTCCTTAACCTAAACCATTCTTTTATTTTAGTAGTATGTAAAACACTTACTCGATGCGATGGATAATTGTACTGCCAAAGAAAGAGACTACCATTACCTCCAGAAGTCATGAATATATCACGCTTTTGAGGAAGATGTGAAACTGACCACACCGTAGATTTGTGTGCCTTTTCAGAAAGACTGGAAAAGCCTTTCGTAGGATGTTGAGTACGCATATCAAATAAATGAAAGCGCGATTCTAGAGTGGTAGCAACTAGCTTATTCATCACAATATCCTATAAAATTGTTACAACATGTTTATAAAATAACATATACTTTTCTATCAAATTGTAGGGAGCAAACGCCATTCCCAATGTTTTTCTCCCAAAGAAGACCCATGTTCCGCAAGTCAAATAGCTTAATGTCGCCGTTATCATAGCCAGCAGCTACACATCTGTCCTCAACTGAATGCGCGTTACCAAAAGCAACAGCCCAACAATCTCGTGTACTTTCACTTGATGCCATTTTCACTACTGGTTTATCAGGTTGTCTTTCGTCCCAAACTTTCACACTGCCATCTCGACTGCCAGTGACTAATTCAGGAGCTCCTTCACCTATAAAAGCATTAAGCGTTATTCAAATTCATAGAATCAATTACACGCCAATGATCACTTAAACAGCAATGCATGCAATACATAACAAGAAATTTATTAACTAGTCAAACTTACACGAAATAATATAAGAAAGCCATAATTTGTCATAAATTCCATCTGTATAGTAAAAACTAGAAGTTTAAAACCACTCACATTCATAGTAAGAACGCTTGCTGGCCATTTAATAATAAATATAAACTTCAAACACAACATCGCATGATACAAGGAAAAAATTGTGTGTGTTTTTATTTCCAACAAATTTTTCAAGCATCATTTATTAATCCTAAAAAGCCAGCTAGGCTAAAGCCATAGCCTTTCAAATGAACAAGTATAAGACTATCGTGACAAATGCAATGAAAAGAATATACATAGATAATAAAGGCTCTGGTTTCGTAGCATTTTACTAAATGTCGTTGATAGCAACAAGAAAGAAGAGAATAGCAAACACAAAAGATTGAGGAGCACCACTAGTGACAGGCAGGAGAAAAGATAGACGAGTTGATTTTGACACACTCACGACGATTGGACAGGTAAGACCGAAAAAGTTTGGTGAAATCGGGCATCAAAACCAAATAAAGTTAATTTGTCAAGAAGAATAGACTGGGGAGCCGATCAAAATGTTTAAAAATGTCAAGAAAGATAATGCAACCAGGATCATTATGATAAGAGTGGAAATAGCAGTTTTTAATCAGTGAGCAAGTTAGTGATGGTAGAACGATCCGGATGTTAGTATGATGAGAAGAGGAGATGAGGTGACGAATTTGAAGGAACATGTAAGAAAGACAATGCGCTCAAAGATGATTAACAGCCGAGAAAGAATAGCTATTGGAAGGTACGAAGTGACTTGAGAGGAGGGAAGCTGATTGGATTTTAAAAGCGGAGAGATCCAAGATGACTTCCAGCAAGGCGGAAAACGTTTAGAGGAGCAAATGAAGAGAAGAGAAGCTTTGAATAGTTGGAAAGAGTTGAAGAGGTTTCATGCATTACAAAGGATGGGACGCCGTCAAAATAGCAAAGACCAGAAAACATGCAGAACTTAAGCTTGAGGGAAATATTATGGGCGTTTAAATCAATGTCACATAGGCGAATCAACGGGGAGGTGACAGGTGGACAGAGAGACAGGATCAGAGAAATTCGACGCAATATAGGCATTGGAGAGATTAGCTTTTTCCAGATCCGAATGAGCAGAAAAAAGGTTCAATTTCAAGCTGGGGAGGTCAGGTTTGGAATGAAGGGAATGCAAAAAAGAAAAATATTTTTAAAGAAATCCAGAACAGCTGAACAGCAAAAAGATTTTGTCCATGAAGTTGATGACCACTTCGGTGAGAGAGGAGAGTTTCAAAGAATCGGGAGGACCAGAACGACGTTTGAAAGATTCACATTTATTCAAAGACTGTACATTAAGGGACGAGCAATAGAAAGGGAGAGAAACATGTTTTTCCGACGACGAGTAACAAATGAAGAAATAACATGATGAAGGAAGGATTAGCAGTCATCAGCAGAGAAAGAGTAGTTAAAAATTAGGAATGAAGAAGAGAGAGCAGTATTTAGAGATACAAAGTCACTTTTAGATCGTACATATTGAGGAGCAGCTGGACAAGTAGATGGGGAAATAGAATTGACGGAAAGTTTGAAGAAAAAAATGAGTGATCAGTTTAACAGGGACAGGGGACACAGAGGTGTCGAAAATGTGATCAGGGTGAGAGCACAAAATGAAAAGCAGGAAGTAGGAGAAAATAGAGGTTGTTCAAGAGAGTAAGGAGAGTTGTAAACAATCTGATCACTGAGAACAACAGCACAACCGCAACAGTAATCAAAGAAAAATATCAAAGGGGAGGGGTGGATGTCAAGGTTAGGGCGAGGTGAGGCAATGAGAACACCATCATCATACCATTAGAGAGATCCATACGGGAGGAAATTCTAAGTGTGGAGTTAGGAAAAATAACACTGTCAGCAACGGGGGGTCAAGCCAGGTTTAAGTAATGAAAGTGAAGTCAACAGGAGACTGCAAGAAGTTGTCAAAACTCAGATGACAGTTTAATGAAGCAAGGCTGTGAGCATTGGCGAGCAAAAAAGAGAAACCAGAGTTGCGACTAGGAATAAGTTTTAAGCTAGGAGGTGCAGATAGTCAATCACGACGAGGAGCATCACAACCGCAGGGACGAAGGACAAATTATTTGAGCTCAACATCAGAGAGACGATAGTATCGGATCAAGAGGCCATCCGACCGCACTTCAGGATCCATGAGAACATGGTGATACTCTTGAAGAACAGGTGGATGACGCTGCCGGATACAACTCTGTAATTGAAAACAAGCTGGAGAAATTCTTACAAGTCCATAGATGTAGGATGGTAGGAACTGCCAAAAGAGCTAACTTACCTTCACTAATTATGCGTTAACCTCAAATACTTGGTGTCAAGACGTTAAGCAGGTAACCTAAGAGAGAAGACATTTTCCATGCATGGACATGTGAAATCCCGAGATACCTTTGTAAGAGCTTTTGTAAAAGTTGAGCCTTAGCGAATTCGAAGTCCATAATTGAGGCACGGGGTGATTCCAATATGTAATGACTAAATTCATACAATACAAAAGCATGTCATTATGATTTTTCTGTATATTTCGTTTGTAGTTTGCATTTCTACATTTTTCTCTGGTGGTCTTAAACTTTTAGCGACGACTGTAGAATAGAATAGCAAAAATATTAATTACCAATAAGAAGTCCACCAACGCCATCTATGCAATTAATAATTTCATCATGTGCCTTTAATACTGAATAAGTAGGACTGGCATTCAATTGCTCAACATCGTACACATTAAGATTTCCTTTAAAATCTCCTGTAGCAATGCGGCGTGCCATCAAATTTGATGCACCAAACGTCGAACATTTAATTGCGTCAGCTTTAATAACATCACAGTTCTAAACCAATAGTTCATGAAAAATATTCACATTAAAAGATTACAAATCCATTACCTGAACAATATCTGATTTATTCAATTCATATATACAAAGTGCACCAGAGCCATTGGGTCTCGAACCCGAAACAACGAATCTGCAACTACGAGGTATCCATTTAGCATCAAACAAGGTGAAATTAACAGATTTTTCAACATGTACAATTATTTGCGGCTTTTCAAATACTTCGGCAGCCATAAAACTAATTAAAACTAAACGTACAATACAGTATTGAGATTAACTTGAGATATAATAATTTGAAAGAAATGTTAGGATAAGGTACTGGAGATTAAAATTAATTTATTAAAATAAAATCAATCTAAAATAAACGAACATATAGGCCTAAATGGTCTTGATCTATATAAACGGCCAATTGTCAGATTACTAGGGACGCCTAGTTCTGTACTATCAAACTAGCTTTTAATGCGAATAAATATGTCTTATTAGCCAGTAAATTTTGATGTATCATTAGAAATTTATACTCAATGAAATTGTATTTTTTGATAAATTTTTTTATTCATGGATAATATTTTCATTTGTAAGTAAAGTAGGTGATTGAATAATTTTATAGAACGTCACTTTTCAAATTAAATAATATTGCTTAATATTTACATAAATGAGATGATAAAATAATCTCAATTTGTGTGAGTATAAATTTGAATTGCATGACTACAAATTCAATTTGCTTGACTATAATTTTAATTTGCATGAATAATAGTTAAATTTACCTTCCTATGAATTCAATTTGCTTGGATAAAATTTCAATTTGGTAGGGAATTGTAAAAAGGGAGTTTTGAAGGTTTATAACAATTTACAGTCGACGTGCAAGGGCCGAAAAATCTGTCTATTATCTACCTAAGATAAGGACAGAATAGTTTAATCGACTGCTGTTTAATGCATGAAACTTTTTAGTTCCCATTTATTTAAGCGTTTTGTTCTTAGATTTATAATAAATTCTAATTCTAATATTATATGGAATTTTATGCAGCATAAATTATTCTGTATTCCCTTGATTCATGCTTTTTTATGCCTTAGAGATTACTAATAATAGTAATTGATGCACTTGCAATTCGATATTTACATTTAACTTACTACTCTGAACAGTGAAATAATGATGCGTACATTAAAGTAGACACAAAAATCACAAACATAGTATCCTTGCAATGAACATTGAATAAGCACACTTTAAACTGATGTAAATCTTTCATGCACGCGACGTTATAAATAATCGAAATACCACATAATTCAGACAACAATTGCAATATTATCTGAAAGCCATTTGCAGCAAGAATATCAAACGATGTATTAGTTTTTGCGTATCTGAGGAATCCTTAGGATTTAAAATAGTGCATTAATTAGAAAAAAAAGTAGTGACCAGGGATGGATTAAACTTATAGTTCAAATATACTCATTACCGATAGTGCTAGCTAAAATTGTAGGAACATCTACAAGAGAGGCAATCGCAGCATTTGTTTGGAAATAAATACATTCCCTAAAAATCTAAATTAGTCAAGAAATTTACCGAAACCAATTAAAATTACAACAGTACAATTCGTTTAGAATGGCAATAAAAATATAAATAAAAGCATTTGACATAGTAACTAAATAAAAAATAACTTATAGTAAGGCATGCATACCTTGTCTACTTTGAGCTATCATTGTGCGCATGTTGCAGCCCTTCCTTATATTTATTAAATCGCGTAAGTAGTGTTTACCAAAGAGCCAAGACATCAAATCCAAACAATTCATAAGTAATTAGGTTTTCAGAAATACCACTCTGATCTATAATGGGCAGACGTGGACAACGGGACGGATCCACATCGGGCGACAACTGCGGAGTCTGCAACCAGCATGACACTGGCGATCGATGGATTCTGTGTGACCAGTGCGAAAATTGGTTCCATGGCAAGTGCATCAACCTCCCCGATGATGTACTACAAGCGGTGAGCAAACTCGTAAAACTAAAGAATTTTCTTGTTGTCTGCGACATCTGCCTAGGAAACGTGAAACAGAACTTAAAGCCTCCTGCGAAGATGTTGAAGGATGATATACAAGAAATAATTGTTGAAACCGTAAAGAAATCACTCGAAGATTATGTGGTAAAGAAAGATCCGGTTCAAGTCCCTCAACCACATCTAATCCAAAAGAAGACAGAAAAGGCGGCGAATCCGCTAGCTCTACGTATTCGCGGAATACCTGAAGCAGATACAAAGGACAATGTCATCTGGAACGACCATAAAAATTTGGAATTGCTCCTGGACCATATTGGTGTTGACTGTAAGATTACTGATATTTGGCGTATTGGAAAGTATGACAAGGATAAAACGCGGACACTTCTCGTCTCTGTTGATACTGCGTGGAATAAAAGGAGAATTTTATCATCGTTGTCAAAGTTGAAAGATTTTACAGAGTTGCCTAATGTTTATATCTCACCCGATTTGTCATCCGCAGATCGGCTGCTTGAACAGAATGTATTGAAAAAGAGAAAGCAAATGATCGAAGATGGCGTTCCTCGGACAAATTTACGCATCAAAAACCTCAAACTGTTGGTTAAAAGTGTTGATGGCACATGGGCAGAGTCTGCATGACTATCTCAGAAGATACCTGCGACGTTACTCCTTAATGCCAGATCGATCAAAAAAGTGAATGCCAGTACTCTTCTCCAAGCTGACCTGATTACTTATAATATAGAAGTGTGCTGTATATGCGAAAGCTGGTTAACATCAGATATATGCAATGAATTTGTTCATATCACCAATTATACTCTCATCAGAAGTGATAGAAGTGTTTCAAGTTCCGAAAAACGTACTGGGGGAGGTGTCTGTGCTTACATTCGGAACACCGCGACTGTGCTTATTCTCGACCAGTATTAGAAATACTGTGGTTTTCAGTTTCCAGTTACACGCATCCCGTTATTTTTGGTCTTCTGTATTATCCCCCTGCAGTTAACTAAAAGGATAGCTATATCGAACACTTGGTACATGTCATGGATAGGATTGCTGTAGAATTTACTAATGCAACTATTATCGTTTGTGGCGACTTCAACGATCTTGACCCAGAGGAGATAGTCAATTCAACTACGCTTTCTATCTTGGCCACCGGGCCTACGCGCGGAGATAAAACAATCGATTTTGTTCTCACAAACCATCCGTTACTCTTTAAGCAGCCTGAGATTATTGATGCGTCATTACCTACCGATCACAGAGGCATACTGTGTCGACCAGTCGAGCAAGAAAAGGCCATTCGTACGTACGCTTATTTTAGAGACCAGAACAAAGCCAACATGCAGTACTTCAACTATCTGATGGATACCGCCGATTTAGATCACATTTTCGATATTGGGGATCCTGATCTTGCAACAGACGAGTTGCTGAAGTTTATTCGCTGGACACTTGACATTGCCTGTCCTATGAAAAGAGTGAGAATGAGTTCCAAGGACCCAGAGTATATCAGCCCTCTTGTTAAGTATCTTATCAAGAAAAAGGCGAAGGCTTCAATCAGGCACAATACCAGGAAGATCAATGCTTTAAATGAACGGATTCGGAGCATTATTCTTGAAAATATACGTGCTTCAAAAAATAAACGAGGATCGAGTGCCTGGTGGCGTCAGGTTGACAACCACCTTGGCAATGAGCAGATCATTGATTTCAGCTGCGAGGAGATAAATGCTTTCTTTGCCAGTATTTCGACGATTTCTAACTATTGTCCTCCTGTGAAAGTTAATGTGGATGGCTCAAGTCTTCCTCAACTGACTGTTAATCAAGTTTATCAGGGTCTTTTGAACATTAAAAAAACCGCTGCTGGTTACGAAGAAATACCTCATTGGGTGTATCGTCAAAATGCACACAACCTTGCGTTGCCTCTACTGCACATTTTCAATAGGTGCATAGAGATAGGACTCTATCCAAGTGTGTTTAAAATCGCTAAAATTACTGCTCTTCCTAAGGTTAGGAATGTTAAATCCTTGGATCAACTACGCCCTATCTCTGTGACTCCAATTTTATCAAGGTGCTTTGAGCGATTAATTATGGACCATTTCATCTCCGAAACTTATAATAGTTGGTTGGAAAAGAATCAGTTTGGGTATCGTAAAAAGTCAAGCACGGAGTTCGCTGTCGTTAAGTTACTGCACAACATTGAGGAGTTTGACCGACAGCACTTTGACGCCGCGCGTTTGTTTTCGCTCGATTTGAGTAAAGCATTCGATTGTGTGCCACATGACCTGATTATTCGCCAGCTGAAAGACATGTGTCCTAAAATAAATCCGTACATTATTAACCTTGTGATATCCTTTTTGGCAGACCGTGTGCAATACGTTCATTACAGAGGAGAGAATTCATCGATCAAAAGAACGAACTGTGGCGTTCCTCAGGGGACAGTAAAAGGCCCTATTCTTTTTAACATTGCTTATTCGGACCTCAAAAAGTCTAGACCTCATTCGAATATAACGAAGTTTGCCGATGATATCAATCCATGTGTGGGCGTTTCCTTGAGTGTCGACACCTCTGCTGAAGTAGTTGATGACATTCTTACATGGTGTTCGATTAATCATTTTAGGGTCAATAACGAGAAATCTAAGGAGCTTCGTATTTTGTTTTCTAACCGAGCCCATTGCTTCCAGAATGTTCACGGTATCCCCAGCGTCGAAGAGATAACTATTCTTGGGATTACGTTCTCTGCAAGATTATCTTTCGAGAAACATATCCAGAAGAGTGTTAAAAGGGCTTCTTCCAATGTCTACTTACTGGGGAAATTACAGTCAATGGGGTATTCCAAAGCTGAGTTGCAGCTATTGTATAAAACTCTCGTTCTGCCTATTATAACTTATGGATGCCTTGCATGGGGAGGTGCTCCCAAAAAGATCCTACAAAAAATTGACGCGGTACAAAAGCGTGCGGTGAAAATTGGAGCAATTGAGGAATTTGAGCCTATACTGGACATTATTGACCGCACAGAAGCCAAAGTCTACGCAGAAATTGAAGCTAATCCAAATCACATCTTGAAAGACATCATTCCGGAGAGAAGCGCATATGCATCTACTACACTCAGACCTCGCAAACCATGCTGCGAGTCGAAAAAGCAGATTTTCCGACGTATATTCCCACAAAGATACCTGCTGAAGGGGACGACATCTTAATCACCATTCCCTCTTGTTGAATATAATATATTGGATGTACTTTCTGATATAATATACTTTCTTCTTCTTCTTCTTCTTCTTCTAATCAAATTTATGAAGCCGACATATACTATGGCATATTCAGGCAACAAAAACAACAAAAGGACTTAAATTCCTCTTTTACAAGGCGGCAATCCACAGCCCTGATGAAATATGAGTGATACGTTTTCGATATATTATATCTTCCAACGCTGAAGTAAGTCAATTAAACTGCAATAACAGAGCAGAATGCAAACGAAATTATCAAATTAAAAGAAAATGAAATACATATTTAATAACTTACATATTTTTGTGTATTTGGTTCGGCGGATGTGCAGATTAGGGAGTTGGGAAAGTTTGGGAATTCGAAATTTAAAATTGTTTAATATTATATCGATTAAAACAATATGTGAACTTTAATCGATATATTATTTTTAATTCCTAATACATATATTATAAAAAAATTAATGCTTTCAGTTTCCGAAATTTCAAATCTCTCCAAAATTTCTAATCTACACATTGGCCACATTGTTTGCTTTGTATGTATTCATTTTTATAAATGTACTGTGCGCTGGGTTTCTAAATAATAAATTATTGATTATTAATTGCATACAATTTAAACTCGAATTTAAGTGTTTTATCCTCATGCTTAGATTGCTCTACTTTATATACTTTCACTAAAGCACAAAATTTCATAATACAACAGCTCATTGAATAATAAGCCCCCAAACTCCATTCATGAAGCTAAAATTGACCAGGATATAAGTTAGAATAACATTCTAAGATTCGGCAAGCTGAAAAATCACGTTGAAAACATTGTATTGTAAAGTAAGACAAAACAATTACTGGTATCAATATTTCCAGACATCCAAATCAATTATCCGAAAATGATATATTTGCAAATTGTTAAAGAATGTAAAGTACAGAAAAGAAACTAAAATGCAGTTACACTAATTAATATGCCCTATAATAAAACATTTATGTATTAATAATCACAACAAATAATCCATTAAACACAAATATCTGCGTTTTATTATAAAAGAATTCAAATTTTTTCATACCACACACTGGCTTATTTTATTATAGACCAGTTCGCCCTACCAAATAATGCAAATCATTCATGGCAAATCGTTCTTTCATGCAATTCATTTGCTTTATCAAATACTTTAGTTTGAATTGTGATTTCAGTGATGATAAATGATGTTTCTATTTTCTATAGATGCATTTCAAGAAGGAAAAGTTATTTCAATTGGCTTGACTTTGCACTTAAAATTCCAAAGGCTGAGATATGTTTAATCCTTTTAGTTGCACGCTATCATCATAAGTAAATTCTAAGAAAAGATGAAGTTCTTTGTTGTAAGTAATGATGAGAACAGGAATCTGTTTCAAATACTTACATATAGCTATTTATTGCATTTTCGATGAATTTCATGTCGACTTAAAATGAAAATAATATTTTTAATTCACCTTAAAATACTAAGATATTGTAAATGTAAATTTGCTTAAATTTATAAATAATTTAAATATCCTATATTGATATTGTTAAACATATTTAATTTATCTAACCCAATTTAATGTTCCTGGAAAATAGACACAAGAAATTTTTATTTCATATTTAGATTTTAGTTAGCGTTAATGGTCATCGTGACCTATGTTCATCAATGATGATTTACTTAATACTTTTCAGTTATACATATGTGATCATAAAGTATATAATTTATGTGCAACGAAGCGAATATCCTATTGATAATAATTGTTTCAAAGAAATATATCAAAATTATTGTAATTATATTAGAGCTCGATGTAAAAAAAATGAAATAAAATCCACTGTATTAAAGTGAAAATGTGACTGTCCTTAAACTACCATCATATACTCTTTCCATAAAACAGAATCTATTCGTAAAAATTTAGTGTTTGCTGTATTTTGTTCTATTTAATTTTATTTGGAATTAGTAAGAAATAATTGTCTGACACCAATATAGCAGTTAAGAACGCTGCATAATTCAGAATTCGTAATAATAACACGTGCAATGAAGTTGCGATAATTTGTACAAGAAATACGATATCTTCCTATTAAATGAAATTTCAACTTATTGCATAGAGAAAATTAAGCTTATTGCTATCAACCACCGGATATAAAGCACAATCTAGAAGTATTCAGATTTATTTCTTTAACCTAAAATGCTATTGATTTGCTACAATAAACTCTAACACCGGAAAAAATCTACTGTGCAATATTGATCGTATTTTACAATTTTTAGCAAATTTTTTCCCACCGCAGAAATACACTGTGTTGGTAATGTCAAATTTACCTAAATTTTACCGTAGTCTTTCTTAATTTCGAAAAAATGTAAATCATATTTTGGTTTCTAAGGTTTAATTGAATGACCATCGAATTAGTTACTGATGCGTTATTGTTGACGAGTTTTGGGGAATTCTGAACCATGTTAGACAGAACATATACAATGTCAATGAAAGTGGGTAAGGAATTGCTTATCAAAAAGTGATTGTCGGCTCATCAGTTTTCAGGATGTCTGAGAGTTTAGAGCTCTACCAAGTGGATTAATAACTCCTAAGTAGTTTTTGAGCTCTAAGTCGTTATTTCATTTCTCTACTTTCTATAGTATGGTAAAATAACACAGTATCTTCTATACTCCATGTAGCTTATGCTCATACCATGTTTTCTGCTTGTAAACCTATTTCAGTTCAAATATACTGATATTCTACTTTGTCATGCCTAAGCTTGGACTCATTCTGTAAGAAATTTTTCCTCCTTGCTTTAGATGATCTACTGTCTCCACTTACATAGTCTACATTTGCCCTTACCTTCAATCTTTTGTAACACTTCTTCAACCCGTTCGTCCTAATTTATTCTTACTGTGTTGCAATTATCAAATGCTTCTGTTTTCTCACTTCAGTCCTTCTTTAACAATTTGTTTTTTGCTCTGCTATAGTTTCTAGTGCTCGCCTAGTATTCTCAATTCATTCTCCCTATTACTTGAAAGGTTGTCTACCTTTATTCTGATCTAATATGTCTTATGTTCCACAAAGTTTGATGCCCTATTCCTTCAATCGCAAATGCTCTGTTTCTTAAGCTTTGCATTGTAAAGTATTGTTGCACTGTTGAAATTATTTTCACTAAATATATATCCTGGTTTTAACAGTTTAAGTTCAATTCAAGTTTTTCTTGACAGTGTACCTATAATAATGATATTCAGTAATTCTAGTGCAATCCTGAAATCGTGAACAGTTGGAAGTTGTGCTAACTTTTTCATTGATGATAGCATACAATATATATAAATGGATTAGATTTTAGTCGTTTGCACGCATATACTTTTTGGTTGTGTAAAAAGATTATATAAATAATTCTTCTGTTAAATCAATTTTTTTCACTATAAGGGGAATATATTAGAGGTAATCATAGAATATCACAGACAGGTCTTCCACGCATTCTTGCTCTTCTGAAGCTAGTGCTTTTGAGTTTTGTGGATATTTTTAGTGGCTCATTAGCCAAACTAAACATGATATTGCAAAAGCAATTTTGCCTACCCCATCACTGCGAGTTTGTCGAAAATGATTATTTTGAGTGGGCAGGTGTGCTCCTGGCACCAACGAATTATAGAAACAACGAAGTATAGAAGAAAATTCAGTATAAAGACAAACTTCATTTCAAAACTGGTTATTCAAATTTTGTTGCGTGTTAAGGCACTGCAACCAAAAAGTATATTTCTGAAGCAATAACACTGGGTAACAGTAGTTTTGTTTCTCTGAATATTTTTATTGTTTCTTAGTCCATTTTTCCTCCTGATTTCAAAAATGTAATTGGAAATAGCATAGCATCAATATTTTAGAAGCTACAATATTGTAGAATCGCGGGCTGCATTTGTACTAGTAACTAATTGACTCTGCAGAAGGTTTAACTTAGATAACGACAGCCCCGATTCTGGGGAAAACAAGTAACGAGAAAATAACTAATAGAAACAATTGTAGTTCATCCAAGTATTTGATACGATACTTTAGGCATTTCCAAGATGATCAATTAACGTGGCTTCCAGCCGAAGCGGAGTCTTTAGAAGTAGAAGCAGTTCAGTGCTCGATTAGTGCATGGTGCTGCCCTATTTGTCTCACTTCTTAATTTCTATCTCATTGCAAAAGTAAAAACCTCATTTTCATTGTTAGTTCTCATCTCACTAAATAATAGTCTGTAATTACCAGACATTCGTGTTCGCCAGCGGCATAGTATCATCACAGTGTAATAAATTATAAGTGCATGTACGTGTTGAATANTGACGTAATATAAAACTGTACAATGACACTTATTGAAATATATGAGCATCGCAGTATTGATTTGGTTAAAAGGAATACATAAATAAGAAAAATAGCTTATTCTTACATTTGTAGGCAGTTGTGGAACAGGTAGCGTATCGCTATGGGGCACAGGTGCAATAGATGAGGGTATGCTTGGATATGGAAGTGATTTTCTTCCCTTAGCTTTTCTGTACTTTGATATGTCAATCATGCAAAAATAGCAATCATCGTGATGGTTTTTTGGCTCTCGCCAAACTCTTGGAACAGCAAATGGCATTGCTTTTCTTGCACCTCTCAGCCATGCATCTAAATTTGATCGACAACTTCCACATATAACATGAGGTGCCCAAGACTTGTCTTGATCACCAATACTTATTCCAAAATACAGTCTATAGGCAATCCAGTACTTCGCACCTTTCACGATTTTGTGAGATACATGCTTTGGTCCAATATAGAAACCACACACATAGCAGAACAAATCTGGGGAATTTTTGCAAGTTCTGGTAGCCATGATCAAGATATCAAATATTAATCATTCAAACCTGAAATAAAAAAAACAGTTAGTGACTAATAAATATATGCTAACGGAGCCATCCACATTTCGAAATAACGAAATTTTGATGTATCTCTCAAACGGTCGATGTTATAGAAAAAATAAGCATATATTTGGAATCAGCGCTACATTTTACATTGGGAACACTTGCAAAAATGAGAGAAACAAAAAATTGCTGAAAAATTGTTACCCAGTATAATAACTCTTTGCTTCCGATTCAGATTTTCATAGCATGACAGATATCATTTCCTCGCTATTTTTCATTCTTAGAATGAAAAGCACTATAATTTTTTTTATATTTCAATATGCACAGTTTTTGAAAATAGGGATATAATAGGAATTGGATAGGGTTTCGAGGGGAGTGGAGATGCGACAGCCGTCCTCTTGTTTAGCTAACAAACACAAATATTAAAGCAACTTGGTAAATAAATTCTGCATTTCCGTAGCAATAAAAGACGCACTTTATACCACTTATTTAACCTTCTTATGTAAAACTTAATTGAAGAAAGGACATGACATAATATATATATATATATATATATATATATATATAGCTTATTAAAGCATGTTAACAGTCAGGCCACAATTTGCATAACCG
>CABFPE010000093.1:1140459-1164512 GCA_900660155.1 Hofstenia miamia
TCACATTAGTATGTTACAAATCACCAATATATATGTATATATATATATATATATAGCTTATTAAAGCATGTTAACAGTCAGGCCACAATTTGCATAACCGACTGCAAATGACAACCAGTTACATCATTTTAGTATACGTAACTTATTTGATCACAATCAAATACAATTGGGTGTTTCGAAATTTCTACATATTTTTGTTATTTACATGTAATATCTTGCTATTTATAAGAATTCAAACAAAGGAATGTGCACGTAAGGCAATCAAGGATAAAGTAAAAATTTCTTTTTGACGATATTCACGATGGTGTGTTAGGTTAAGTTGTACATACATTAAGTAAACTCAAATGCCGACGTATATACCTAGGTATATGGTAATATGTTTGTGAAAACGTTTTTTAGTATAGTTTGTATAGAGGATGAAATTCTCTTGATATATATTTAATTGGTTTGTGGCAATATATATTTCAGATCATTTCACTTTAAATACATCAAAATGTACATTTCCTTAGTATTCAACTATAAGTTTTACCTTATGCAATGATAATTGATCTCAGCTTTAACTTTCAGATATTTTATAAATGAATTCCGCCGGGGAATTTGGTCAAGAGCAGCGAATGCAGGAAGAACAAAAACGGCAACAATACACGGAAATGAAACAGTCGCTTTTGCATGCAGCATTAGATCAGGTTTGATGCGTTCTTGTATTTTTTAGTTTGTTAAATTTGAGTCCCCAAAGAATAAAGGCATATCCTGGCTTACTGAATGCTAAATCCTTTTGTTGTTATTGGAATTTAATCCGGTTAAATGTTTTTATAAGTATTGTATAAAGTTTTGATTTTTTAATGTAGGCGGCGCTTGGACGATACAACACCATAATTTTAACTCGTCCGGAATTCGCACAGAAAATCGAGCCCTTCTTACTACGTGCTGCGCAGACTGGGCAAAAGATAACTGATGAAAGTTTGCGTGGTCTATTAGCTGAGTTTAGTTCAAAAATGCAAGCACAGACTTCCACCAAGGTCAACTTTAGACGGAGACGGATAGATTCTGATGACAGTGATGATGATTTGTAGTTATGTATTAGATTTTTTCAATTGCTAATAAATGCTTCGCTTTATATAATATAAATTGCATAAAATTTTATTTTATAAAAAATAAGGTATTTAATCTTCCAATGGTTTTCGTGTTAAATATTTGATTCCTTCGTTGGGTCAGTTTTACCTAAATAGTTAAATATCGATAGGATTGCGGCATTTCCATTCCATTTAACATTTTTATTAAGGACATTTTCAGTAAATTGCTAACACATATTTTAGTCACTGTCTTTTGAAGTTGACTGTTGACATTAAAAAAAAAATATATATATATATATATGTATATATATAATCACATTTTGTTCAGTTAATTTCTTGAGTTGAATTTCAACTTTACAGATAGTAAATGCAATACTATGTTCACATATATGTTCAATTTCTGTTAAAGCTAAATCAAGTACATTATTGTGACCAAATTTTTTTTTGGCATTGTAGCACACCAAAAAATAAGTTTATCATGGTTTTATATTTTTTTCTCACGTTTAGTATTCTCAAGTAAATGTTCATGTGTTTTGGACATATGCGATTCCATGATTGATTGGGCTTTCCCAAATCTGTACAAGAAGTATAGAAAACTCTGTTAAAATACACGTGTCGTTTAATCTGAAGTTATACATTACAGTAGTCTTTGTAAGCCGACCAAGTAATTAAGAAAATGTTTGGATAAACCATACAGATGTATGTAATTATTATAGTGAAATTCGATTATTTTTACCCTTCTTTGCATCATAGTTTTACAGGTTTTCTTTAACCTCATTATGACTTACTATGAATGATCAATATCGTTTGGTTTGATTGCAGTCAATGTTGTGCATAGTAATAGTGTCGTTACATATTTCGTTTAATATATTTTACATTTTACTTACATATTGTGTAACTATTTAAGATGGGTGTCGATTTTGAATGGCCCTGGCAATATAGCTTTCCTCCCTTTTTCACCATTCAGCCCAATTTGTCTACACGTGAAAAACAGCTACAATCATGGCAAAATTTAATTTTATCGTATTGTAAACATCATCGTATTGTGTCTTTTTCTACGGTTGATGCAGCTACTCATGTTCTTTTTAACAACAAATCCATCCAACGAGGGCTTTCTCCTGATGAGCTAAATGTGATCTTGGAACATTTGAAATCCACTGGTCATTTGAGGTTGTTTACATATTGGTTTTCTAATTGAAACATTTAAATGCATTAATATATAACATCAGATTTTATTGCCTGTTTGATGTCCTTGGCTATAATTAAATTGCAGTTTTTTATTAGATTATGAGATTCCTCCCTCCAAAACGAAATCATGCTTTGTTAGGGAAGTGATCCAAAACAATACTCTAATATTTTGTGAACTAAAACGTAACTACAGGCAAATTATGTTAGAAGGGTTTACGCTATTTTAGAGTATCCTTTTTGAACGGCTTCCCTTATTTTATCATCATGTTTTTATTAAAAATATTGAATCTTTTGTTTTAGGATTTGTGCATTGCAAGTTAAATTATTTATATTCTATAGATTTTTAACCTCTATCTAAAAATTCAAAAATACTACAATTATATCGAAAAACATATAAGTTCCGACAATCTACGAGTTAAATAGAAACAGAAAATGGTTTTCACAAACAAAAGTTTGAGTTTAAATACAAAATTATTCATTGTTTTTCTACATATAGATACGCACGTATATGCCTTCTGCGTCTAAATTTTTTAATTTTGTGATTTTGGCATCTTCAAATACGATTTCGCAATAATGTTCAGATTTTTTATTGATTTAAACACTGTGCCATTAGAGAGATGATTTATTATTTGATAAAACCATTTGTAGGTGGTTGGACAAGAAGCGCTCTCATTTCAACATTGCTTATCACAGTGCTGCGGAATGGGGTCGAATGGTTTATGCTTGGGCTCAAAAGACCGGGCATACAGGAAGTGTCTGTACCATTTACGAACTTGTTGGTGGCGATGACACCACTGAAGAAGAATTCTACGGTGTTGATGAAAAAGTTCTTCTCGAGGGATTACGCACGTTAGAAGCTGAAGGCAAAGCTGAGCTTATTGGTGTAGAAGGCGTTAAATTTTTTTAGATTGTGCAGATTTGTTATTTTTTGTAATTAAATTTATTTATTTTAATTCCAATAAGAGGCTGCTTTTTCAAGTACTTTCATTGATTAGTGGCAAATTCAGTTCGAGAGAACAGTCTCGTATTTTAAGATGAGCATACCTCTCCCTTCAATCTCATACCCAATTTATTCAAAAATACATGAATGATTCATACTTTGTAAAGCCCATGTAATCAGCCAATGACTATATTTTTAGTTTTGCTTAGCAAAGTGTTATAATTCAGACGCATGCCTAACCAAATTTCTAATTGTTAAAACTCTCGCATTTTTCATTTAACTCATCTTAAATGTTTAAAGACCATATATATTTAATCATGTGCCTCGCCCTAACATTCAGGTGTACAAACCCTCTAAAACAAGATATTGGATTTTTAGTCATCAAATTATAAATATCAAATTTATCATCAATATTGTGATGTGATATAATGCTGTAACTACACGATTGTATCTCAGAGAGTTGAACCTGCATATAGCTATAAACTTACTTATACATGTATCCGAAAATCGCCGTTGACACCTCAGATTACTAAGAAAAACACACTGGATATATATGGTAAACTAGTCTCGTAATTCATTCTGACCTGGAAATAACGTACTATATCTACATGGTAAAAAGATTTAGCGATTTTAACCTGAAATGGTTTGAGTTGTTTTATTAATTTAATTCAATCACGCAGAATTTAGTTTACGCATCACAGAAATGTCGTCCGATGAAACAATGAATGTGAAGGCATAATCATTTTGATTTCGAATTCTCACAAGTTATATGGCGAATTCATTTTTACTCACATTCCTCTTTGAAGTGTAGGAAATTTTAACGCGCTATTAGAGAGATCACTGTTTAGTATTTAAACTACAGTGCATGCAGATTTGTTGAAATCGCCGTCGATTTTCAAAATAAAGTACTTAAGATCTTTAAACATAGATGTTTGTAATACACAATACGTATATTCTATTGAACATATTTAATAAAATACACATTCGAATATAACATAAACCTTTATATAACAAGGTACATAACTTTTAAAAATGACCATAAATATGTAACCAAACATTATTTTGCTTAGATCCTAGTTCAGAACCTAAAGGAAGGTTCATGTGCAAAAAAGATTTTTGAGCTATATGTACATTTTGCTGATGTCATTTTTTGAAAATGGTCATTTTCTGCACCATTTTTGGACCAAAATAGTTCAAGGTCATGTCATGATATATCAAAATTTTTCTTAGACCAAGACTTATTTAACTATTACATAAGCGGACCTTTTTAGGCAATAGTTTAAGAAATGCTTGATTAGGAGGTCCCACCTTAGATGAAAACAACTCATATTCTGTATAAATAACTTTTCTTTTAGATGTTTTAGTTTTTTCGTAGATGCCGTTCATTCAAAGATTTCCTACTCGAGATGAAGAGCACCGAAATGTGGAGCAAACGTTTCTACGCGCAGGTACGCATTATTACTTCGTCCGTTTTGTAAAATTGCTACATTCATCATGGAAGTTCCTGCAACCCCAAAAATGGCAAATTTTCTTATAATTCACCCTACATTATTGATGAAATCGAAATCATGTTGTAATTAAAAGTATTCTATAGAAGAGATAAACCAATTAAATTTATAGCTATAGCCTCGATAGCCAGTGTGTACTACTTGAGGTAAGGTAAATCCGCTAAACTAAATTGAAAAAAAGTTTTGGTAAGTTTAAAAAAATCCAATATTATATGTTGGTTTATGTTTTTATATCTAAACTAGTCTTAATCTAATATAGATTTAATTTTAGTTTCTACTTTTATACATTAGCACAGCGCGGCATAACATTACCTACTTCATATTACCCATTTCTGTGTTGTAAATTTACATCAATTTCATCATAGACGATTAAATTTGCTAATTGCTTTCCTATTTGGATTTTTCACGCACAATTCAACTCTTTCTAGTTTTTCTGTAAACTGATTTTATTATTATATCTATATTTATTTGATTTCAACCACTTTTTCTGTCTGTAAATCACAAAGAAATTAAGGTTCGCTTTTGGGATTTGTTCATTAGAATGTGCCACTACTCCAGTGGGACGCTTCTAAGTTTTATGCCTCTTTTTCGTAAACAAGTTTTTTAGGTTTACTTCACTTTTGAGGTAAGTGTAACAACGCCTATTTGTATTTCAAAAGATTTTTTAAATTACCATTAAAAGCCTAATGTTTTAAATTGTTTTTAACTATTATCTTCCCATTTCAACATTTATGCTAATCGTAATGTCTGCTTAAATAATTTGCGAATCATTCCATATTTGCGGTTATTTCCCTCCAATCGAATAGCATGTTTTGTAAATATTTAATGCTGTTTCTAATTTCGTAATGAGTTCTTTTGATTATTATAACTAGAATAACAAAATGGAAATTTTGTCTAAAACGGTTTTCGCACACACATTATAATTTTAAGTGACTGTGGAACTTTGTGATTTGCTTCTGCTTCTCGATATCTTATCGACGATAGTGAATATGGGACAAACAGATACGTAATCTGTACTATTGTAGCAAAATAATTTTCCACGAGTTTTTTTTGAAGTGTTCAAGTTGTAGAATAGTTTTTTTGTCCTCAAAACTATTTTTTATTGTAAATTCTTATTTAGAGGCTTAGTTTTCATTCCATGCCCTTGTAAAGTGGCACCCTAAAAAAATTCCCTTGAATAAGCAAGCATGTTATGTGAAGTGTAGCGCAAAAAAACAAATTATGTGTAAAAAGTTTGGTATATTCACAAATTTTGATATTAATGCCACAGTCTTCAAAATAATGGACATTCAAAATTTGTAAAAATCCCATTACATTGCTAGTTTTTTCTGTAAATTTCATGTAATTGGCTTTTTATAACGTTTTGTTATAACGCCTATGTCATTTTATTGGAAAAAACCAGGTTTCCACATTTTTAAACTATTATGAAATTTGAAAAGCTTAACTATTTTTCATTAAAAGTTCTGTTTTTTTTACATTTTAAATTCTCTCCTTACCTAATGTTCAAGTAATCAGGGGGTCTAAGGCAAATGGGTGCAACAAATAGCATTAGCCTTTTCTTTTTCTGCAGAGAGGTTACCCAAGACCATTCAGGTGTGTCGCACACAAATTCAGGTCTCGGCACACCTCAATGGGACAACGACCGAGCGCGGTTTTAGAACGAAAATGAAATCTGAGATATTCTGATGTATTTTAAGGTTTTTGATATTTTTATTAGTTCGTGAGTTATAGGCGTTTAAGTTCTTTCCAGGAAACTATCGAAACTATAAAAATATTATCGGACAGTTTAAGACTAAATACAGAGCTTATCGTGGATTTGACCTTTGGAATGCGCTTATGGAAGTGTGTAGGGCCATATTGCCCTGCAAAATTTCCAAAAAGTATTAAAATGAAGCATCGTCTTTGTAAAGTTATTAGAATTCATTTATCAGAGATTTTGTGACTTATAAGAGACTCATGAATCATGTTTTATGCCACAGAACTTGAAAAATATCAATATTTTAGAATGAAATTATTCTCAGAGATCGTATGATATATTGTTTAGCAAGAAGTCGTGCACCGCATTTGACAGATAAAATCATGAATCTCATTTTACGCATGCCGTTCGATCGTCTGCTCAACGCGTCAAAGAAACCGCACCATGTAGATATCTACGTCTCCTTGGCAATCAAGCGTCTAATCAACAAATCATATGGTCTTCCAAGAGCGCCGCCTTTGCACCCTGACGAGTAAGACTTTCATGTTCCTCATCAATGTGCAGATTAAAGTTGTTATACTGCATTCATTCAAACCACTTATCGATTAATAAACATCATAATCCTTATATTTCTTTAGAGTTTGCGCAATAGAGCGCTTGTTCCCTAGAAAGCAATGGATGTTTTCAAAATCAAATTTTGCGCCAAATATAATGTAAGTGTGCAATTAGCTAGGAATCTGACAGAAATAGAAATGACTGTAGTGTGTGTCTATTCGATTCCCCAACGAATATACCCTGTTATATGTTCAACTTACTATATATAGTTGGTCCTGACTCCAGGTACACCATTTTCATTAAGTTCTTTATTTGAACATTATTTATTTGAACCAGCTCCATTTTAGTTATATATTATGTAGAAAGGGGATCGTTGAATTTTTCGGGCGTTAACGTCTTAATTTTGTAAAGCATCTCTATTCACTTTATATAAACTTGCTCAATGTTGCATTGCAATGCTTACAATCAGCAACTTATGCTATGGGAAGAGCAACATATTGCGGATTATTGTCTCATGATTATATACGATTTTTCAAAATATTCAAGTACAATTACATTTCACCGTAATAATCTGTTTTTCAAAGGGATTTTCCAATTCTTGTTTTGATGATGATTTTCCTGCACATTTTTCTCTGTATACTTATAATTTATTACGTCTCATCTAACTTATTCAAACATCTCATTCCATTTAAGGTTAAATTAGTAGACTAAATTTTTTTTCTTAAAAACTATATTATTACCTATGCCTAGGAGGTTATGTTTTTGGTTGCGTTGGTCTGTTTGTCTGTTAGCAACTTTAGGGAAAAAGTAATAGATGGATTGACCTCAAATTTCCACCAGAGTTGCGTCTCCGCTTAAGGAGGAATCCATTAAATTTTGGTGCTGATCCGGGGGACACAAGTGACGCTCTCCGAGTGCTTTTCTAGTTAAAAATTTCACTAACTTAGAAGAAAGCTGCCAATGTGGGGTTAATGCACTTTCATGAGTCGATGTTTAGCATAATGAACAAACATGGTGATAAACTTGTTACCATCAATCACATCCTCCATCATATACTTCCCCAAAGAAAGAGCTATTGATCAACAAACCTTGAAGAAAGACAACCTGTGTTAGATCGTTCATGTAGACAACCAGCACTACAATTTTTTCCTAACCCGGCTTAAAAATTTGTAACTCGAATATTTTGCGAAATTTTTTCTAGTATTTAAGGTTTTTGTTGTTGTTGTTGTTGTCTTATTTTGCAAAATCGTTGTTGTGAATTTCGTTTTCTATTACATTTATACGAAATGATTAAGGCCGTTTACATAAGGGAAAGCCTATCGTCTAAAGCCACATTAGCTCTAGATAATTGCTCGGAAGGGAAAGCTCACGACCTCCGAGCATGTTAGTAAGTTTTGAGGTTTTAGGGGAAAGTTATCTTGTAAATTAAAATTCCCTTTTCGATTTTTGTATTTTAATATGAAGACAAATTGGCCTCAAAATATACCAATGGCACTGCTTGCTTTAACCACCCATTCAACAAATTTTTTGTAATTGACTATATATTTATTAAAATTGGCGTAAAAAACACGAAAAAGTTATCAGGAAAAAATCTACCGTGTCGACCCAATTGACATTTAGTTAATCTGAAAGTTACTTTACAAATAAAGATAAAGTCATCAGGAATAACTTATTGTGTAAACAGGGCTTTATTTTATGCATTGTCAAGTTCGAATTACGTACATCCTGTGTTTAGTAATTATGAATTGCCAACCACTTTTCAAGTTTTGGTTGATCATCTTTATATGAAGGTTTCGGCTCTGGAATATAACGAAGTGCAACGAATTGTCGGTAATTTTTCATTCATTTGATATGTATATACAAGTATCTCCCATTTCTTACAAAGTGCAATGAAGTACCATTTTTTAGTAAAAATTTTTTTGATAAAAACATTTTTGTTTTAATATCGTTTGGAACTGTTATATTAAATTTTAGATAAGGGGGCTAGTAGATTCTATCATACCTTTCTTCCTGTTTGTGTGGGAAACCATATATATATATATATAGGGTGCGGGAGTTAAGCCTCCTTTTTATTATTAAGAAATGGCGACAAACAATATTTTGTGCTATTATTTATCATATAAGCGAAAGGTGAATACATGTAAGTCTATGTACCATACAAAAAATATTGACAATACACGTTTTCAGCAGCTAGTGGTACAGCAAAATTATCAAAGAACTTTCTGAGAAAGATTTTCCTAAACCAAATCATTAGACAGAATGGGAATGAATATTCATTGGCCCCCGCTATCGCTTGATCATCGTTCATATGATTTCTTTTTGTTGGGATATTGAAACTCGCCCCGCAGTAAAATTATTGCGGCGTATCAGTGAGAATTTCCGTATTAGACTTACCGCCGTTGCACGCTGCCGTTAAGTCGCACTCTGATAAGTTAAGTTTCAGCTAATTCCGTCGCACACTACCTATAAGGTAACCTTAAGAAGCCTTAACGTCAGTGTGCGACGGAATTTTTTAAGTTAAGGCTAACCGCAACGCGAACCTCAACGTTTTTTCTAGAATTAAGTTTACCTTCACGGCAGTGTTCTTTAATGACTGGTTTTGCCAAAATTTATTGTATTGTGATTGGTTCAAAAGTGATCTGTCACATTTGAAAGAATTACACGTCTAACCATCCGAGATAATTAGCGATGTGACGATCACAAGCAAATCGAACGCGCACGACTTCTTCATGATCGTCACATCGCTAATTACTTAAATTATGGACATAATTCCGAGCTCTCTGTTATGTACGAAATGATTTGAGTTAATTTGCGTACAAAATTTTAAAAAATTAAACAATAAATATATTACCTCGAATTACTAAGTTATACAATAACATAGCTTCAGTTTTTAACTCACGCGTTTATTGCCTGTTAACACTAGAAATGCGACAATAGGTCTAAATGACCTTTTTGTTTGCTTCATTATTCACTCAACAAAAACACTAGCAGGTACATATACTTCCAATTATTTTGATAATCTCATTGAATTTGCTATTTGTAGAAATTTTGTTTTTATTACATAATTTTCGCATTTGAAACATTAGATGTGTATATATTTTTAAGGAGTTCTATTGTTAAACCATTTCAAATGTTGACATTTTATTAAGTATAAAATATATTTCTTAATCAGCATCCAAATGGACCATATCAATCATTTTGAGAGATTTTATGATGTTCCTAGAAAGTTTTTTGACTGCATCTAAATATTTTTCCTAACAATATATTTTCGAATGTGTCCACTAATTTTAGTGCATATGATTCAAATATGTAAAAAATTTCTAAATGTAACGAATTTGGATTTATTCAGAAGAAACATATGCACTATTATTTGACTTATTTTTAAATTTAACATACGTATAAAACAATAATACACTCGAGTTTTACTTTTACATAGTTCTCTTTATCTAAATGATTATATTTAACTTTCAAATGTAATTTGATATGAAGATTTTATATGTACCTACTGGCCTAGTGTACAGTTTCAACAATTTTTTAAATAATTGTGAATACTATTAATCAACAAAAGTATTGGGGTGCATACAAAAGCGCACCTACTATTATATATATATATATATGTGTGTCTTATTGAAATTGTAGTCATTCATAATGTGTTAAAGAAATTAAAAATCTAACATTGTATGTATCTCAACATCTTGTTCCGCTGCATTTAGAGGCCTGGGTTTTTTAACTTTCCAATTTTCAATTTATCAATAAATGCCTGTCATATTCGCACTAGTGAATATAATAGTCAAGTTCTATTTCTATTTTTCATTTTATTTAATAAGGGAAACAATAGTAATATGAAATCTATGTTTAGATTTGCTCGTACAAGTTACTCCTACCTGTCAAGAGTTGATTGATCTTTTGGAGCAACCTCGGTTGCTGGAAAGACGCATTGAGCATGTTACTGGCCAACATTACGCTAATCAGTAAGTATAAAAAGCATCACTAGACTAATTGAAGTTCCTTTGACTGTTTTTTCTTTCACATGAAATTTTCAACTTTAGAATAGATATATAATTACTTATTCAACATTCGAAATCCTGTAATTCAATGAGAAATGTTTAAATTGATACTTTTATATGTAGCATTTCTTTTAAAGTTTGCACTTTGTAATGAGCTTTTTTTCATTAGGCTGGCCGTTAATGAGTTTTCCAATTTATCGATTGAACCTTCCGCTTCACTAACGAATGACTTCGACCAGTTGTTTGAGCGCGCTCGTGTTGAAAGACACACTGAAGATCTCATTAATCTCAACGTTGTTGATGAGGAGACTTGTTCTTCGCAAGGTAAAATTTTCACTGAATTATAAAAACTTCATTAGAAATTCTTGTTGACTGTCAGAGCTTGAAGTGGGATTTATCAAGGCCAGAACAGTTGCGGATATTTGGGTCCTTTAATTATAATTCAACAAAGTTTAGAATATCTTTGGAGGCTACCTTCTTTAATTTACTCTGATTTCTTTTAGGTTTCTAACTACAATGGTTTAAAAATTATACCCATTTAGAGACCATGAGATTGACTCCCTGACTTTGCATCAATGTTGAAAAAATTTCTGAATGCCCATAATTTTTTTAACTACTATCCAAATTGTTTAAATAGATAAATTTCTAACCACTATGCTATACAATTTGTGTATTTTGCATCATTAGAGCGAATATTCTTACTTGGAACAAGTCATTAGTCTGTTTCATTTTGCGATAATCTTATTTCATATGAATTGTAGCTAGTTGTCACAGTTTTGTCAAAATTTTATGAGGTAATAGTAATTTTTAGCAAGTATCAAGTTATTGAATCTTACTGATTATATGAGGCATTTATAAATATAATAATTCAGACACATTATATACACTTGATTGTAGTTAAAAAAATTATGGGTAATCAGAAATTTTCAACATTGATGTAAAGTCAGGGAGTCAATCTCATAGTCTATAAATGGGTATAATTTTTAAACCATTGTAGTTAGAAACCTAAAATTGAAAATTTAGTCTTTTTAATTAGTTTTGATTATAATATGAAGAATCTAAGTGAATTTGTTGAATCTAAGTGAAATTACTCATTTAATAAATGGTAAACAATGATGGATATGAAAGATAAGAAACAGTCAAATATGCAGATTTTCATGATTAGATGTAAATTTTAAACTACTTCCTTTTGCAAAAATCTGGCTGCTTTTTTAATTTGTGATTGTTTGCTTAAAGTGTTTTTACATTATAGAAATTTGAGGTTTTTGAGATCAATTGTTGATATACAATGTAATTTGCAATAATTCTATAAAGTATATGTGAACATTCAATGCAGTTAGTTTGTCTTTATTTGAAAATGGGCTTGGAATCTTGCAGTTGTGGTTTTAGGGGGAATCTCCGTCCCCTTTCAAAAATGGCATTAGCATTATATGAAATTATCTACTTTCATGTGAATAAATATAAACCTTAATGTTTTTGTTAAGGTCATAAATCATTGAATTGTTTTGTATAACTTGCAGATGTATAATATTTTTAAGAAAATAATGTGGACTCACTTTCAAAATGTTCTGAAAACACGCCTGAAATCTTGATTTGGTGTGGGATACCTTTCATTTAAATTCTTTACCATAAATAATTCTACAATATACATTAAGACCTGTTGTTTTGCCCAAAAATTTATTGGAAATAATCAATATTTTGCCATGTCGAGATTTCCAATGCTTATAAAATTATTTTAAATAGCAGTGTGAATTTTAATATTGATGTGTTTAGCAGATACTGTTCGAAAGATAAAAATTTTACCTGATGAAGCAGTTGACTCTATTTCACCTGAACCCGCCAAACCGGATTCTATTCTACTCACAATTCACGATGCAGCAGACAAATCTTTGCAAACACCTCATTTAGATAAATATTTACAGATGGGAGGTCAGTGCTGAAATTCTTTGCAATTTTTATTTTTATTTTTGGTGGGTACTTGAAAATGTGTCTACAAAAATGTTTATGAATCATTCTTACTTAAGTTTGAAGTGCGTTAACAATATAAATGGAGTGAAAGAGTTCTATAATTAACAATAAGTATCATTTTACGTGGGTCACGTGTCGCTGTTTTAAGGTTTTAGACCCGCGGCGCTTTGTTATCGGAACTTGCTAAATACCGGGTGATCGGATAAGAAATTATTTGTATTTATCAAGACTACCTCAAAAAAGGTAGCCTTGGTATTTAGTAATTTCAAAAAATTATGTTTTAGATTCAATGTATTGAAAACTTGACAAGCCGCCATCGGGGATCACAAATTTATATTTGAAATTACAAAAAAATCGGTGTAGCCAGAGGGCGGCGGATGAGCGAGGTTTGACTGTCGTTTAATTTTGTGATACAGTAAAAAATGCTGGTCTTATGGTATCGCAGTCGTTGTGTTCGTGATGAAGAGTATTGTGCACTAAATCAATTGGCTTTGAAAGACGTTGAAGAAGAGGTTTTTCACTAGGAAAACTTTTCTCTTAGGTTGAGTGCTTTCAATGTAAACCATCTGTTTAATCCTTTGTTTCATTGGAAAGTAAAACCAGCAGTCTTACTTAAGCAGTAAACTACAAGGCTCTTACCTCTCCTCTCATAAACGTGAAAGTTGAATTAGCAAATGTATGAAAAATATTTTTCGGAATTACCGAAGAGTTTAATTTCCAAGAGTATATTCATACTTAGTTATTAATAAGTTTAAATGAGTGGTTTACTTAATGTTAATATTACAAAAGTTATATTCTTAACGTTTTCATGCAATTAATTAGTTTGATAAAGTGAAATTGTGGAATCTGACACATTTGTTGCATTGCTTTGTAAACAAGTATTTGAAAACTCGCCCACAGCCATTTCTATATATTTGAATTTCTACTTGAGATTGTATCTTAATGCGTTTTACAATGTATTTTTAATTAACAATTCTTATTTTCAGCTAAAGGAAAGTTTAAATATTACATCTGATCGGTTAATGGTTTTCATTGCTAATTTAGTTTTGAAACAGTTCTCCCAAATGCTTTTAAATAATCAAATTGGTTTTAATTTACTTTGAATTGCTTCATAATGAGTGTACATATATAGTTACAGCATAATTCGTGAATCACATTGAGAATCACCACACGCTTCTTTCCCTTCTCTTTTTACTGTAAACCCAGTAGTACGTCCTATTCTCGTAGCCGACTTCACCTGCTTTAGGACTTTGTTGTTCTACTAACAAAAAAATTTCCATTTATGAGCTCTCATCGCTTTTACTGAAGTTTAGACTGCCTTCCTTATCTCTGAAAAAGACCTGTTTACTATACAGTTTAATTAGGTTTCAGAAAATAGCAAATTAAGAACTGAGTTAAACGACCTGAAGCAGCAAGATCATGTCCATGACACTCAGTCTCATGCTCCAGCAATGGCTGTCAAGCTCGCTGTTGACGTCTGTTTCAAATTTCGCTTATAACTGAATAGTAAAAAGAATAACTGAGCACTCTAGAACCATATAAACGTCGCGAAATAGACCTGAAAGACATTACTGATATATTTAGATGTGGAAAATTTAGACGTGATTACAACCACACTGTTATTATTGAACTCCAGTGCGTATGGGATCGTCGCAAAATTCTCTCTCAAACAAGATATTTGAAAGACTACGAATCACCCATCTATATAAACGCCGACCTACCATTTTCAGAACTGCAGGTTGAAGGGTTGCTTTTAAAGAAACATCGAGAACTCATTTCAAACGGAATTCCTTCTAAACAACTGAAAATCCGCTCTCTAAAATTGTTCAACAATGGTATTGAAGTGACTAATGGATTGGAAAACTAATTCCTCACCAATCTCTGGGCATATCAACTTATCACACAGTCATGAAATTACTGTCGTTTAACTGTCACATTCTATTAGATCGAAAGCGACGAATATCTTGTTCTAATACTCTACTCTATCTAAATTCCGATTTTGTATGTATTACTGAAACTTGGCTTCATGTCAACATATTAATCTCTGAGATCTTCCTTACCGCATACCAGATCGAATGATGTGATAGGGAATACAATATTCTTAAAGAAGTATCAGCTCACAGTGGTGTTCTCTTGAGTATCGAAAATGGTATTGCCTATGAGAAGATTCCAAATGTTGCTGTAGCCTGCAAGTGCTTTGTCGCTCCTAAACCACCTTTAGTTATCTGCTTTTATAATCCGCCCTGAAATAGCAAGTACATATGGACTACTTATCAACTGAGTGCTTTCTTACACTACATAGTCGATCTGGCTATTGACTGTAATGTGACTATCGCCGGCGATATCAATTTTACCCTTACTGATTGGCCCGCTTTTTCCAGTCCTGACACACACAAATGCAAAATCCTTGACGCAGCCATAAAACATTAGATGTGGTATTTTCTTATGATGACAGTATAATTATTAACTTAGAAGCAGATATGCAGCTATTTCACGATTTCCATGAATGGAACACCTTTCTCTGATCATCTGCCTGTAATGGTAGAAATTGAAGCTGGTGTTAAAAATCAATCCATTCATCACTCAAACATATATACAGCTTTTGTCGCGCTGATTATGATCGTATAAAGTCTTCAATAATCACGGCACCATTTGTTCCATCGCATATTCAAGATGCCAAAAAATCAACTGAGGAATAGTACACCTGGATTAATAATCTAATTACTAAACACTGCTGAAAACTCTTCATCGTAAAAACACTCCTCCATGGATATCTCAGAATACTTCCCACATGATGAAAAAGCTTGCCACCTTATGCTGTCGTCAGTCTTGTTATGCCACTGACCATGTTAGTGATAAAGTTTCAAATATGGAGTTGGACTTGAAACGAGCTATTGACTTGGGCCAGTTAAGATATGAAAAATCACTTTTCTCAGGTGTTCGACTAAACGCATGTTCAAGTACTTTAAGTCTCTCAGGAAGTGCTCATCTACTTTACCTTCTTCAATTGAATTTGAAGTACGCTCTGCTATTACTGACCTAGAAAAGGCAAATCTATTCAACGTATATTTTAATACCGTCCTTATTCCTTCAAGTGATGCATATCACAATGATGCTCACCCTACTTCTTCATTTCACCTGACGGAATTTTAGCTATCTAAAGAGACTCTCTCAAATCATATGGAGTCTATCAATGCTACCAAGTCCCGCGGTTCGGGTGACTTGCCGCCGTTCTTTTCAAGAGTCTTGCATATGCGCTTGTTCAGTCATTGTTTAAGCTTTTTGATATTATTAAATCAAAATGGAAAATAAGTTGCCTATCCCCTCTTTATAAGAAAGGTATTCGTTGGCAAATTAAGGATAATTATCGCCCAAATGCTTTATTACCTGTGGTATCAAAGATCCTTGAAAGGTTCATATTTGATGCTATTTATCCTTTTGCCGTAAATATACTCAGCTGCTGTTAGCATGGATTCATTCATTGCCGTTCTACAGTGACGCAAATTCTAAGCTTTCTTCACTCTGCATATAAATCAACGCACCTTCTGTTTTCTCAAGTGGACGTTATCTATACCGAATTTTTAAAGGATTTTGACAGAGTTGATCACTCAATTTTACTCAAGAAAATGTACAATATTGGGATCAGAAGCAACCATTTGAAATTATTGCAAAATTATATTTGCGCCAGATTGCACAAGGTTATTGTCAATGGTACAATGTCCTCTCAAATTTGCTAATCACCAATGGAGTGACACAAGGTTCTATTTTAGGTCTTCTTCTCTTCCTCATGTATATAAATGATTTTCCTGAACAGGTCAATTTCGCCCAACCTTATTTGTATTCTGATGATAGCAAACTCCTCTCAGTAAATTTTACAGGACTTCTTTACACATTTCCAGCGTTGTTACCAAGGCAAACAAAGTCTTCCAAATGATTCGGTGCAATATTTCTATCCACACATCTGTTAATACCAAGCTTGCTTTGTCTAAATCTACTATCATGTCTAAAGTCACGTATTTTTTACCATGCTGGTCTGCCTCTAAATCTAATTTTGTATCACTGGAAAGAATTCAGCGTCGGGCAATGAGGTGGATGCTAGGTGAGGGCATTCAGCACAAGGAACGTCTTAAAATCCTCAACTTGCTTCCCCTTTCTCTTTACTTACAGTTGTACGATATCATTATTCTCTCTAGGATTATATCGAACTATTACAATTTTGACAGGCCTCAGTTTGTTGAGTTTGCTCCTTGCGTTTGGACTAGATCTTCGGACGAAGTCATGTTCAATATACCATTATCAGATCGTCTTCAAACTTCTGGTTTATAGTACTTCGATCGCCAATTTACTCCCTCCATCGTTCGATCTGTACAATCCTTCTACTCTTAAGCGACAGCTCTTACTTCTCTTTTGGATATACTTCAATAGGTCTTACAATGAAGACAATTCCTGTTCATTCACACTTGCCTGCAATTGTTCGTTATGCCTTCTTTTGAAACCAAATCTGTCTTTATATCTGTAAATTAGTTTCTTTCAGGGATCACCCTCTTCTTTAGCTTTTTGCTATTGTAAAGCTTTAATAATAATAAAAGCTGCAAAGACTTTTGTCGGATCGGAGACTTCCTGCATTGCCTGATCGTACTTTCAATATCAAAAATTTTACTCTGGGTCAATAGTATAGCCTACACAAACTTGCCAATGAGCCGAGCTTGAGCGCTGCATTGGATATTTTTCATTCAATATGCGTTCTTGTGTTTTTTAAATCACTGGAAGAACTATGTAAAAATTCTGCGAGAGCGCGAGATTATTGAATAAGTTATCATACTAAAACGAGTTTCTAAAAGGTTCTGTTTAATGAGCCAAGCTTAATAATTTCGGCTCGTTGATAAGTCTGATCCTATGATATGAAAGGTAGTGTGCATCATGGATCAGTGATTATTAAAGGAATTTCAAATTATTTTTTTGTGTTTCTGTATCAATCTCTAAGCTTTTGAGATGTTCAAATATTTAAAAAATGCGATGGTAAACTTTTCCCACGTACCGGTATATCTCATCTCATTACCAAGTGTAGAAATACAGAAAATTTTTCCCCTAATATTGATTCCAATATTACTTTAGGCACTCTTCCCACCAGTTTGGACTCATCTCAGAACTTTACCAATTTGGCAACGATGAGCGAACCAGATTTCTCCTCTTCTTCACTTTCATTTGTAGATACAACTGTGCTTTGATTTCTATTTTTCTATTTGAAGTTGCAGCATGTTGCGAATATTTCTAATCACAGCTTTAAATTCAATTTATGTAGTTTAGTTTCGAAATGGTTTTGTTAATTTCATTTTTGTTTTGCATGTTGTTTATTCTTTCGTCTTTTAAATTTTTTTGTAAATTTATAATTTTTTAAAGTTCAATTTTGTACAGGATTTTCGATGGTGCTTTTTTCTGGTGCAGTTTATTAAATGATAATTTTAATGCTTTGGTTGTAAAGTTTGTAATGAAAATGCTTGTTTTTGTTGAAGACCAAGCTTTTGTGTCTTAAATTACCCCTACTGCTAACAAATTTTCCCTATACTATTTTAGTTGCATTATTACCAAATAGGCATCAGATTATAGTTATATTAAAAATTCATGTTTTTTGTGTAAATGGTCTCATTAGACTCTAAAAAAGCCTTTGAAGATTTTAGGAATTTCTATTTTTTAAATAAAAAAATAGTGTTCCATTTATAGGATACAGCAGAATATAATATAATTTTGTTAATAAAACAAAATTTTAAAATAGTTTATTTCAATGTTTCTTGTAGTAATGACAGAGTTTCAATGCTAGTGAAGAAATTATCAAGTAAGATGATTGATCATTTGATGGTAAATTTATAAATTGTTTACTCTCTACCATTGTTATTTGCTTTCTTGAGTTATGATGTGTTTTATCCAGATTAGTAAAACAACTTAATGCATCCTCCATATTAGTTTTATAACTAGGCACTTGATTATTTCATACTAGTGTGCATGTTTTTACAATTACTACATAAAGGAACTAATAATTTTAATAGAATAGAAACAGGGAGATGCTTTCTCATTAATAATTTTGGCTAATCTAGTCACACAACGCTTTTGTGTAGAGAATTAAATGTTAGTTGACATCAAGTGATGCTTTCCAAAATTATACACATTGGTTTTTGCTTTTGATGTCTCACTTGGATATTTACCGAACATGCATTAAATTTTCCAAGTCATGGTAGAGTTTATAACATGGTTAAGCGATTTTATAGATATTGTTTTTTCGCTATATTGACCTAAAAAATAGTACTTTGTAATTTTCTGAAAACTCTGTCTTCTAAATACCATGCGTCTGTATTTTTTGCCTATGAATAATACACTATGTACAAGTATTTGGACGTTTAGAGAATGATATTGATATTGAGTTGACTAATTTAACTAGCAGAATAATTTTGTAGCAAACATCAACTACAAGACAGTGAATAATGAATGTGTCATTGTTTCTATATCAACTATAGTGAGAATGGACACAAGAGATTCACGTATTAAAGTTGTAAAAGCAGAAAACCTATGTAAATGTATACAACCACACAAAATTCATAACCCAAAAAACTGAAAAACGTGCAAAGTCGACAAAAGATGTAACAGTCTACAAATGTGTACAAACCCAAAAATCCTTATAAACCAAAATGAAATGCAAAGATAAGACTGCTGTGTAAAACTAACATCATAATAGTGTATTAATGAAAGCACGCATATGTATAAATCTTAATAGCATTGCATGTATAATTTTTTGGAAAATGAAATTGCCGCAGTAAGTTTAAAATAGTAAAATACTGTATACCTTTTAGTCAGAAATGATTGACTATTTCAAAATTGCAATGCAATATTTTTGAAAAATAATATTACAAACATAAAATGTTTAGATTTAAGAAAAATCGCACTATGAATATCTGTTTAAAAAAGTTTGCAATGATTATCAGATACGATACAATTATAATTCGTCGTCTTCGTTCTCTATGTATTCTCGAAGACTCACTCCCATGTCATTCTCTTCTTATGATGTATGATACGGTTCTTCTTGCTCGTTCACGCAAGGCGTTGTTAAAAAAATTGAATGTTGTTGTTGAATACTGTGAAGAATATGGGATAAGATAAGATAAGATATTCTATATTTAGAGACTTTTATTTACAATTTCAGAAACTGATAAGTTCTCTAAATAGCGTCAATAATGTACAAAAATAATAAAAAGACATGAAATATATACAAGAAAAGCGTCATTTTAGGCTACGGATATTATAGTCTTGTAGTAGTAGTATAATCAGTATTATAAAATTTGTAGCCTACCCAAGCTTTTCCACAGATGAACTTTTGCTTTAGAATTAATTCCTTAACACGTTTGCGAAAGTGTTTTACATTTTTAATACATTTGATCTCTTGGGGAAATTCATTCCATTGCCTTATTGCATTATTTATAAAAGAATTTCGCTTTATTTTAGATTTATACTTGTTTACAGTAAATCTTTTTGTTCTTTCGTTGATCTTGTTCGAAAATTCTGGGATTTTTATGCAATTATAGGGTGGAAGCAATTTTACAATTTTATAAAATTTAGTGGCGGTATTTATTTGAATTAACTGCTTAGGACTTGGGATTGATTTATAAATATATTTTTTTAAAGCACTAGAACTTCGTTTACAAACATTAATGGCCCATTTATATTGAGTTTCGAGCTTTTTAATTAGTTCTTCGGGTATGTTTGAAAATAGAATACTACTATAATTAAAGTGGCTAATTACCAATGAATGGAGAAGTTGTACAATTGCATTTTCTGGTAGTTGCCTTAGAACGTGGCCTATTGTTTTTATACCAATAGCAATTTTCTTTTGTAATGATTTAACATGTTCATTAAATAATAAATTTGAGTCAAAAGTAACCCCTAAATATTTAAAAGAAGTAACTTCGGGAATTTTGGTATTTTTTACTATTAAAATTTTTTTAGGACGATTTTTTTCAAAATTATGAGGCTTAAGTAAACAAAATTCAGTTTTTTCGGCATTAATTCGTAATTTATGCATTGAAAAGTAATTGCATAATGATCGACAGGTTAACTCAATTTCATTTATTGCCTTATCATCAGATTTGTCTGCATAAAATACACAGGTATCATCTGCATATTGTATGAGATTGGTCTTGGTATGATATTTCATATCATTTATATAAATATTAAATAGTAGTGGGCCTAGAATAGTTCCCTGCGGTATACCATTTTTGATAGGAAGCCAATTCGAATAAACTTTATTGGCTTTTACCCGTTGAATTCTATTTGTAAGATAATTTGTTATAAAGCGAACACTATCATTATCCATACCTATATGTTTTAGTTTTTCGTATAATATTTTATGATTGATTGAGTCAAAAGCTTTAGAAATATCTAAGCAAGCAATTGCGACATAGTTTTTTATCTAGGAAATTCCTCCAGTGTTCAGTTGCTTGGATAAGAGCATCAGTAGAAGAAAAATGTTTTTGAAATCCAAATTGTGCATCAGACATGAAATTATATTTTTGCATGTGATCGTAAATTTGATCCGATAAAAGTCTCTCAAATATTTCACTAATTGGGGAGGTAACCAAAATTGGTCCATTATTGGAGGCAATATTTTCATCATGTTTTTTAAAAAACCGCTGTTACATGAGCTTTTTTTAGAACATCAGGAAAAATTTTTGTTTTGATGCACTCATTGAAAATAAAATTTAGTGGTTTACTAATAATTGACGCAATTTCTTTCAAAATCCAGGCAGGTACTTTTGCTGGGCCATTTGATTTATTCGATTTGAGTTTAGTTATTGCTTTAATCATCTCATAAGTAGTAGTAAATCTGAATTTAAAAATTGGAATACTATTTTTCTGTGGAGAATTAAATTCATAATTTCCCAAGTTGATAAAAGTTTCGTTTAAGATATTAGCGATTTTTATGGGGGCATCTTGCAGGTTTCCATCATGGTCCTTAATTGCATCAATGTCGCCCATACATTTTTTCTGAGAATTGGTCAATTTATTGATAAACCTCCATTTGTTTCTTTGATTTAATCCGTTGAAAATATTTTTAGAATAAATATTTTGCGCTTTTCGAATAGTTACATTACAAATATTTCTGGCCTTTTTGTAACGGCTAAAACTTTCACTGATTTTTAGTAGTAGGTACTCTTTATGAGCTTGATTTTTATTTGTTATGCATTGCTTACACCTAGAATCAATCCAATGTTTACCATCATTAGATTTTTTCAAAGAAGAATTAGATAGAATTTTTCTTTGGGGGCAAAAGATATCATAAAAATATTCAAGCTTAATTAGAAATTTGTTTAGCATACTGTTTGGCTCAGAGGCTGAATATACATCATTCCAATCTTGTACGCTTAGCTCAGATTTAAGTTTATAAATATTTTCTCTAGAATGGTCACGGATAAAAATCCATTCTTGAATTATTCTAGTAGTATCCTTAGGCACTTGTATTGCAATAATGCAATGATCAGAAAATGCGAATTCTCCACAGTAAAAACTATAGTTATCTTTATTATCTGTAGTAATGATATGATCAATAAGCGTGCTAGAAGTGGATACATTTCTTGTAGGTAGGATTGTGTTCGACGAAAATAAATTAAAAGTGTTTAATAAAAGATCTAGTTTTTCTTTTTCGCGATGATTGAAGTAATTTAAATTCCAATCGCCCATTAATATGACATCTTTGTTTTCAGAACACGCGGAAGATAACTCGGCCTCGATTTGATTAAAAAATTCATTGAGGTAGTTTTTTGAGGGGCAGTAAGACACATTAATTAATTGTTTTTTTAAAGTAGAATCTTTACTTGGATTGTTTATTTCGATCCATAAGCTTTCAAATTTTGAATCAATTGATGAAAAGTCATTTCTTAATTTAGGTCGGTAAATATTTGGAATAAGAAAAAGAACACCACCACCTTTAGTTTTGCATAATAAATTATTAGGTGCTCTATCTTTGCGAAAAAGTCTGTATATTTTATCATTAAATGTCCACATGTTGTTGGAATCATTGGCCGTTAGCCAAGATTCTGTTATGCCTATTATTGTTTCGTGCTTGAATTCTTGCATAAATTGAATAAACTGATAATGCTTATTGGCTAAATTCTGAAAGTTTACATGTACATAATTTGTGCTTTTAGTATTATTATTAAGTTTTAAGATAAATTCTTCAAAATTATAATCAGGGCCTGGGTTACATTCGATTCCTTGAGTAACTAAAAGGATAAAGAGGAAAGTTTGTATACTCAAGGTATTTTCAAATTTTAGACAGCATAAATTACATATGCATATATAGGTATATCCGTAGCCTGAGAATCGTAAAATTACACATATTTAAATATAAAGTAAAAAGTTTCTTAGCTTTGATATTTCTGCTGTAGTTAATTGCGGCGGCTTTGCGGTAACTTCTGCGTAGCTTCTGTAATTATTGCGGTGGAAACTCGGCGTGATAATCGGCAACGTGGCGGGGTGTTGTTGAGCATCATACTGTGATTTCTTTGATTGGAAACGCGGTTGGAATGCGGTTTGCGGTCGCGGTGATTGATCAAAAGAGGCTTTGATACACCGGGCAAGATTTCCGTAGCCCGCGTTAGATAAATGTACCCCATCTTTTGCGAAATATTTTTCAATAATCTGTTTACCCAAATAAAAAGAATTATAACTGTGAAAAATTTCATACTCCAAGTTTTTTGAATTTTGTTGGATAAGGAGATTTAGTTCCATGGCCTTCTTGGTTAATCGATTGTAATGAGGGAATGGTGCCACTTCTCCTAAGTAGAGCTTAGCAGACGGAAAAGAAGCACGGACAGCATTAACTAGATCTTTAAACATTGAAGTATACTCAGCTCTATTCTTCATAATATCATTCCTTCCGACTGTAATGACTATGTCCTTTACGTTGGCAGTGCATTGGTACTTCTTGACTAAATCGGTAATTACATCAATGGTGGCACCTCGGTAAGAATGTACAGCAACTGTTCGTTTTCTGATCAGACCAGGAGCTCGTAAATATTTAAACATCGAAGTACCAATGAATAGAATGTCGGCATCACTTTTGAGTTTTTTTGG
>CABFPE010000093.1:1181796-1197796 GCA_900660155.1 Hofstenia miamia
GCTTTCTGTGAATCTCTTTTTGTCCTTTACGTTCCACATTTAGACCTCTCTATGGTAAGATTCTCGGTATTCTTTTTGTAGTAAAACCACATTACTCTTTGCTGTAAATAGTGTACATATTGTATATAAGTGTTTGTCTGGTTGAGGCGTGCAGTGTTTTTAGTACTGTGATGATAAGAACTGCTTGGCCTGTAAATATACTGATACCATTGTAAATAGCTTGAAGCCAAGAAAAAAGAATCAGTTCTTTATCTGAGTACACTTTTTGTGTAGAAAAAAAAGGCACCTATGGACTCATTGAGGCTGACAATTTACAGAAATTCTCTGGCACTGTAGTGTCTCTAATACCTATGCCTGCTTGGTGTATTACTTAGGACAAGTGCATCCTCACTATTGAGCACCATCCAGAAGAGTTCACCTAAAAACTCTCCATCACTAACCATGTTATTGAGAGCAACTGAGACAATGATATCCTAGGTCTCATGCAATGGTGCCTTACTGAAATGTTCACAAAAGAAGAATCCTGTCACGGTCGCCATGTAGAATCGGTGGCTAGGAAAACTCAACTAGAAACTTAATTGACTCCACAAAAGGTTTAGATAGTGTTTACAGAACAGCCATGATTCCAGAGCAGGGATTAACGTAGAACTTATAGCATATAGATGTAACATTGGTAATTCATCCAATTAACAGAACTAATTTAGGTAACAACCAAGATGACCAATTCCTGTGGCTTCCAGCCGAAGCGGAACGTCCAGAAGTAAAGTGCTTAACCTATTGACTGGTGCTACCCTATTTGTCTCACTTGTTTAATTTCTATCTCACTTCAAAAAATTCAACTCTCATTTTCATTGTTATCTCTCAGCTAACTATTAAATAATCTGTAATTACCAGATATTCGTGCTAGCCAACGGCATGGTATCATCACAGTGTTAGATCTTATAAGTGCATGTACGTGTTGAAATACGAACGAGAGATTTATTATTTCCTTATGCGTAACCGTATACATAACCTAATGAACCACAATTCGGACTGGGTAATCGAAAGACCCCCAGAAGCAACTTGTCGCCCCGTGCTAATGAAAGCACTCCCGAATTGTCGCTGGTCTTAAGCAATAAGTTTCATTTAAAATAATAAATAAATAAAAAATACAATGGTAAAGACGGCAGTTAAGAGTAGACAAAGTCTATTGAACATTCGCTACAGTTGTCTCAGTTTATATACAAAGATTCAGTATTACCTGCCTTTGTTTACAATAATTTCAGATAGCAACATAGTTTAACATGATCAATAATAATTCCCCAATAAAATTCAATTTGAGCAAATAAAAGCACCAGCGAGGGGACATCAAATTAATAGCAACAAACTAATATCGAAAATGATTGAAAAACGTCATGGTGACGTCATAATACAATAAATGTAAAATAAAAGATATAAAGGCACCAAATCCCCGAGCGACTCTACAATAGATGTCACTATCATTTGTGTAGTAACACCCTTCATCTGTTATTATTTGTAATGTTTTTGTACTGTTCAGACTTGCATGTCCTTCTTGGTCACATTTCTTACAATAAACTTTGTTAATGTTTATTACTTTTGGAGTTTTATCAGTAGAATATTGTTCTGTTTTATTCTTAGCATAACTTGTTGCTTGTTGGTTTGTTGATAAATTTTTAGTATTCTTGATGGCAAAGCATGATGGAGTGTTGCCCAATTTGATTTGGTTTGAGATTTTGGTGTAATTGTATATTTAAAGCTTTGCTTGTACTGCCCATTTAATGAATGTAGATTATCTAGCCTCCAGGCTGCATTTTTGTTCAAAATGGAAAGAAATTAAGAGTGGCATACTGTAGAGTCACTCAGGGCCTTATTTTTATTATTTTCAGCACTCTGGAATAGTGTTATGTCTTTTTGACATTTTGATTCTTTGATTCACTGCTACCTTATTTGTATCAATTTCTTTTCATCAATTTTGGAATTTCAAGTGCAGTTAATTTGATAGTGTTAGTTTTTGTCCCCTTGATTTAAATTACATGTGATTGCTCATTTAACTTTGTGAGGGAAACTGTGCTTTGAAATTGTAAACAAGTCAGGAAATAAGTTACAGATTTTTGTAATAAATATCTGAGTTAATGTAGCAAAGCACACAATAAATTCAGCTTCCTTCTATTGCATTTGGTTTTCTACAATTATTTATCTATTAACCCTCTTTAGATTTTGGTGATCAAAGATTAGTTAATGATAACTGTTGTTTAAGATGTGGCGACAATTCAAGAGGAAACTGCACCAGGTCTAGGGCAACAAATAGCTCTTTAATGGTGACAGCCTGAATTGTGGCTGCTTTAGGTTACAGTTATGTGTAGGGAATAACATCTTTTATTTGATCTGTTCATACATGCATCTTAAATTAACACCTTGCAAACATACTATGCTGTTGCTGAACATGAATGCACAGCAATTATGTGCCTGTTATTTATTGTTTATTTACATGAGCTGAGATAAGAGAACTCTGAGATAAATTGTTTATTGAGCTAGAAATTACTATGTGAGACACACAACTAGAACCTTGGTGAGTAAGGATGGCTACAAAGGTTTGGCTTTGGTGGGATGCAGTGTGAGTTGGTCACTGCTGGGGTTCTTTTTGGAATGGAATTTCTTTGTTTGTTAGGAAAATCAGTGAACCACCAATGTAACTGTTTTGTTGAAATGCTGGCCACTCTCTGCTATGGTAGACTTTGCAACCTTTGATCTAAGCTCTTGAGTTACCCAGTACTGCTAGATTAGCTAGAGCTCCCTTGTGATTCTACATGGTGAACCTGATGGGATTCTGGATAAATTAGGGTGTCAGTTAAACTCTCTACTCTATTCTGTTAAAGTTGCTGAAGTGGTCACTTGGTTTTCTCTGCCTGGTGATTGTGACAGAGTGCTGAGCTGTTACTGTTTCTATATTGTACTTGGTTTTATTCTTTCTTTTTGGTGTGAGCCTGCTGGGATTGGTTTCCCCTGGCCATTAATCAATTTCACTACCAATCAATGCATAACTTTGCCTCTTATGTTATTGTTACTGCAGTTCTGTGCTTCAGAGCTGTCACTGAGCACCCAATGTTATTCTTACTTGTTTTGGTTGTTACTTTGTTGTAGTCTCATTCTTCTAGAATTTGGATTTAATACCACACCCTACACTGTGCTGTTACTGTTATTAGTTTTTGTTTCTCTGAGCCTGGTCAGAATCCCTCTCAGGACTCCCACTCAGGGTCTTCTCTGTGTGAGCATTAGCAGCCCAAGCATTGCTCCTCACACCACTGGAATTAGTTCTATTGCTTCTCCCTTGTTGTTTGATCCCTTCTTTATTTGCCTGTGGACTCCACCAACTATAAACCCTCAGAATTCTGAAATTGATCAACTTCATTCTGCCTTGGCCAAAGAAACTAGTCAATGCCTTGCTTGTGAGGAACACTTAGATTCCCTTCAAGCTGAAATGCAAGAGCATGCCCAAGATGCCTAACTGAGGGAGCATCATTTCATTGACTCAATTAATGCTCTGGAGATCCAACTTCAGACTTTGGCAATGCATTGCCTATTTCTCCACTGCAACTAAGCAGCCTGCCTTGTTCATTACCTCCCCATTTGAGCCCTTCTGAGTATATCACTCTCAGTGTTCTGCAGGATGCATTGGATAGTTTCTCCAAATGTCTTTCAGAGCAAATTTCTGAAATGATTGCTGCCTGCCTCCTGAGCAGCCCCATTGGGTCTACTTCCACACCAATTACACTGCAATTCATACCCCCTTACTTCTTTTTCAAATAGAGAGTCTATTTTCAAGCAGTCAGTCTTGAATCAGCCTCCCAAGCTTACTACAATTGTTGCTCCTATTTTGTCTGTGTTGAGTGTGACTGTTTCTCCTACAGCACTCATAAGTAACTGTGTTACCCTTACTGGTGTGACTCCATCTACTCCACTGCAGCCATGTGATCTCACCATGTCTGCTTTCAAGAGTGGACCTCCCATTATGCAATCTATCTTTCCTATGACTGCTTCTTGAGCTGATACTGCTAATTTATTCAATCATCATTCAATTCTACCTAAATTTACTGGAAAGATTGATGAGATCTCTCAATCTTTTGAAGAGTGGTTTCTTCTCTTTGAACTAACCATGCAGCAGTTCAAAGCTACTCAAGATGCTGCCATTGCTCAATTTCCTACCTACCTTCCAGGTATTGCGTGCAATCAGTACATAATGTTGGATAGAGATGTGAAGACTAGTTATCTGCTTCTCATTGGATATTTTGAGGACCATTATAAGGCCCCCATATCAAACATCAGTATAAAACATTACTTTGTGATCTTTCTTTCAAAAAAGGTGATGAGGAAGTTGAAAGGCTCTTTTGTTTAAGTAAACTCACTCCCAAGTATTTGAAGCATGCCCTCTTTTTGTATATCTGCCAAGGCTTCCTGCCTAATATCAGAAGTCGCCTTGAGCTCAAGTGTGACCCCAAGGATGATCTTAGTGTAATTATCCGCAAAGCCATAAGTATCATCTGCATGCTGCATAATACTACTTGTATTGATAAGGACGCCAGAGACCTCAAAGCTGGTTTTTCTTCACCAAAGCCTCTTACTTCTTCAAGTACTGTTGCTTCTACTGTAAAGATAGAACTTGAGCATACTCATTGTTTCTGTTGCAGTCAGAAAGGGCACACTAAATCTCAGTGCCAAGCAGTTATCTGCCTAGTCACCAATGGCAAAGGTTTCATTATCAAGGAACCTGGGAACCAGGAATGTTCTCTTGAGACACCTTTTGGCTTAGCTACCCAGTCAAACTAGTTGGAGCACCACCTCCTAGAAAATGTGTGCACAATGTTCTAGTCATCATGTTGCTGTTGCATACTAATGTAATCATAGTCAATATAAATGGATCCCTGGTAAATGTCACCATCAATACCAGGGCCTCAGCCTTGATCATCAGTGATTCCTGTTGTTCTAAGTTGTGGGATGACCTTCTTCCATCCACCACCTGTTTGCTGGATGGTCACATACCAAACTTAGAGTTACATATTTGGCAGGAACTTTTTGCTGTAGATTTAATTGTTATTGATACTTGCAGTCAACTGCTTCCATATGACATAATTTTGGGAAATGATTTTCTCAAACAGAATTCATGTATTATCAATTATGGCAATAACACTATCTCCATCAGAGATATAAGCAAGAGCTTACCACCATCCCTAGCCAAGATATCTCTTTGAGTTTTTCAGAGGGTGTGATTGTGGAGTCTCATCACTGGCAACATGTTCCTGTCACCACCAATTCTGATTTTACTGGAGACATCATGATTTCTGGATTCAAGGGAAAACTCTTCAGTGGAATTAACTTTTTGCCTGATCTCTGTCTTGTCTCTAATGGAAAAATGCATGTTACTGTTTTAAATAGTTCTGATTCTTTGGTTAAAATAGATCAATCTCAGTTGAGACTAGTTGCAACTCCAGTTCATCTGGAATTTCAGGCTGCTGCTTGCTCACCAATCTTAACAGTGATTCACAATCTAGCAGAGCTAAGTGGCAACTTTAAGATCTCCCTTGTTAATGAGCAGACACATCCACATCTCCTGTTCTCAGGAGCATGAGTTGCTTTTTCATCTAGACAGCACTATAAGGTCTTTAATTATGGCTCAATCAACATTGGTCAAGCTGTTGGAGAGCAGCATTCCATTGAAACTAAGAATGATCATCCAATTTACTTGCCTGTCAGAAGAGTGCTGGAGAACCTTTGGGAAGAGTAAGAAAAAATCTTAAACAACCTCATAGAAAGTAGCATTATTCAAGCTAGCAATAGCCTCTACGCAGCTCCCACAATTTTCATTAAGCAAGGCAACAAGTACTGCCTCTAAATTGATTTTAGAAAGCTTAAAAATGTTACTGTAAAAGATGCATATCCACTCCCACACATCAAAGGTCTTCTTTACAAAACCAGCCAATACAAATTGTTCAGCTGCATCAACCTATGCAAGGCCTACTGGCAGGTGCCAATGAAACCTTCCAACATTTGAAGACTGCCTTCATAACTCCCTACAGCCTCTTTGAATGGAAGTATATGGCTTTTGAGCTTCACAGTGCCCCCTGCTACTTTCCAGCATTATGTTACCCACATACTTAGGAATGGAGCCAATGTGCTTGAACCTGGCATAACTGCCTACATGGATGATATTCTCATCACTGATAATACTTTCTATGAACATCTGGAAAGGCTTGGACGCACTCTCAGCCTGTTATATGAGTCTGGCCTTTGAGTCAATGGGAAAAGTGCTCTCTGTTACAGCCTCATGTTACCTTTCTCAGAAGAATTCTTAAAACTGGTCACATCTCCATTAAGAATGATGCAAAAGACCATCTTGACAAAATCAAGACTCCCCAATCTCATAAGGATGTACAGCAACTCATGGGATTATTGAATTACTATGGTGCCTTTATCTTGGAATTAGCTAATAAAACAAGACACATCTCTAACCTACTACAGTGCAACATTGAATTTAAATGGAGCTGGAGCAAGCAAGAAGAGCTTGATAATATTAAGAAAGAACTTAGAAAAATTCCCAGCCTAAATACAGTGGATTATTTGAAAGAATTTCTTATCAACTGTGATGCTAGTTCTGTTGCTATCAGTAGTGTGCTCAGCCAGATAATTGATGGGAAAGAGAGCCCCATCCAATACTTTAGCCACAAGCTCTGTAATGCCAAGCTAAATTATGGCGCTACCAAGTCAGAAATGCTTGCCCTAGTCAAGAGCCTGAAGAAGTTCTGCTTTTTCATATTGGGACACCAGTTCACTGTGCACACTAACAACTCAGCATTGGCTTGGCTAAAGAATTTTTGCAGGGATAAATCTAACATCATCACCTGATGGATAGAGTATCTGAATGATTTTTCTGTCAAACATTGTCCAGGGAGACTGCACAACAATGCAGATTACTGGACTGCTCTCCTGAGTTATGAGCATCATCTCCATAAGCCAAAAGGAGAGAAAACACAATTCAGATTTATCCTGTTCAGTGATTACAAGTGTCTGCCTGAGATTAACACAGACCAGAATGGAAATGAGATCCTCCCTAAATTTGGTGAAGGAAGAAATTACTGAAATGGAAATTGTGCATCAAAAGCACCACAATAAAGTGCTAAGTGAGATCATAGCTAAGCTGAACAATGACAACTATATACTCAGCCCCATTGCTCATAGGTATTTCTGGCACTATAACTGGAAGCTTACCAAGGCAGGCCTACTCTATACACAAAGCCAAAATAGTTGACTAGCAGTTCCCAAGTACTTTCACAGAGATTTAGTACAGAAAATTCATGAGAAAGGCCATCTAGGCATCATTCAAACCAAGCAAAGATTTAATGCAAGATATGTTACTATTGGCATTTGATCTGCTGTCCAGGACATCATCAATAAATGCACCATGTGTCTGTTGCAGGGAGCAGGACATTTTCCAGAGCAGTGAGCTGAGCTGCACAGCAGAGCTGTTGAACATACAAATGAAGTTGTCCACATGGATATAGAGAAGCTCTCTTGCAACAAGGAGGGGTAACAGTATCTCCTCATACTTATTGACAACTTTACTAAATACACTCAACTCATCCCCCTTGACAGCACCACTGCTGAGGTTATTAGAGAAAAAGTGGTCAAGGAATGGGTTCTCAAGTTTGGGCCCATGGAGAGCCTAATCTCAGATTGTGGCCCTCAATTTGAAAACCATCTCATGGAAACCCTAATGAAGGAGCTTGAAATACTACATGAATTTACCACTGTGTACCATCCACAGTCTAATGGAGTTGTCAAGCAACTTAATTGTACTATTATCAAGCCAATCTGAGTTGCCATTGCCCAAGCAGCCAGCAGGAATTGGAAACATGTCATTGAGGCAGTGGAGTACTTTTACAACAACACCATGCATACAACTACTATGGTTAGTCCTTTTAAGGCCAGGTTTGGCTGAGAGGTGAGTACACCCCTTTCAATTATGTTTCTGGATTATAATGAACTTACATTAGAGAATTTTGTGAATCATATGTTACATGAATTCCAAGAAGTACATTTAACTATCTGTCCAAATACTAATCAATCTGTTATCTTTCAAAGGTGGTATTTCAATCAAAAGTTGTATGGTGAACCTCACAAGGTTGGGGACAAAGTTTTTGCGTATTTTCCTCACAAGATCCCTGATGCAAATCAAGTGCACCCACTTTCAATGAATCAAACAAACTATTAAGGATATTAGTAATGTTTTCATCAACCCTGATAGTGAATTTTCACTTGTTGATGACGGAGTAAATGAACTTGAGAATTATACTAACCTCACCAAATGTGAGGAAGAGGACCTCTCTGAGATAGAGTATGACACTAATCCTGGCAATAGTAGTAACATTACTGCTACTCATATTTTGCCTAGATGTAAGGTTAGGGTCCAAGTGTATTTAGACCTTTTAAATACCCAAGATTGGGAACTTAATTAATCTTTATGTTTAGGAAACTAAGCCGTATCAGATGAGAAGAACTGAGAATCAACTGCCCATGAGGAGACAACTGAGGTGAAGACACAACCTCTGTGAGGAGCAAAACCAAGATGACACCCCTCACTGAAGCAGAGGAGAGCATATCCTGCAAGAGAGGAAGGACTCAAGTAGCAGACCATGTGACTACTTGGGGTGCCAAATAGCCCCTCAGGAGCATGATTCTCACAACTACTTGGGATGCCAAATAGCCCTCAGGAATCTGAGGATTCAAGTAAGTACAGAGTGCCTTTTGCTAACTTAAGCATTAACTTAAAAATTAACACACAAACACCTCACATTGACTTGATAACCCCCTGTAGTCCCAGCCCTTTGTCACAAGCTTCTACTGGTGTTAGGTCTCAGAGAAACAAAGAATGGCAGTGCAAGGTTTCTAAGGTAGGAGATGAAATGTTACATTTGTACTTTATAGCAACCCCCAAAGCAGTTAGTTTTGTGTGGAACAACCTGTTGGAAGAAACAAGGAATAAACTATGTTGGTCTTGCAACACAAAGAACCTCATGTGCTCAGTAGACATTATCCCATTTGTCATTGATGCAGAGTGTAGGCCAAAGGTTAACACAATTATATGCTATGACTCTAAAATGCTCAGAGGATTAAGGAGACCCTATTGGCAGAGCACAGTCCATACTATGTTTGATGAAGACTTTAACATAATGCACCTATGCCAGTTCCTCAACAACAAGCAAGCCACTCCAAAATTTGAGTGTGTTAACATTGACTTTGAGAACCTACTCATCATTTATTTCTTCAGCATTGATAGGATCAATCAACCTAAGATCATGGAGAAAATTGAGATTGCATATAGGGTAGCAAAGGTTGAGAACATTTGGCTGGTGATGTTTGTTAAGAAGGAGTATCAGGATGAGATGTTGTTAACTTCCACTTCTGGATGGAAATTTCACAATACTCTACACTCACTACTATTACCCCACCAGCATGTACCAATTTGGTATCTTTTGATAACTAAACTTATCTACACTGACCTACTGTGTAAGAAAATACCTACACATTGCCCCACCATCAACACTAGATTAATTATCAATGCTGTTACCCAGTCACAAACATTGGAGTCTATTTCAGCTAACTGGCCCAGTCTTGCATTAGTTATTAATATGCATGTCAATTTCACATTCTCTAAGAGTACAGCTATGCTGGCAGAAATTGATGAAGTCTGGAACAATCTCAAGGTGGATAGGAACCCCAAGTCTATTTGGCCCACAATAAATATCCACAGCCCTACTTTACAGTTGAGAGGCTCCTCATGGAGTTCTACATAGCTTATATTCAGAGAAGTTTGCACCACCCATTCAGTCTCATGGAGCTGTTTGGGTTCTGTCTATCTTTTTAATGCAAGACCCACACATTCATCTTACACTTGATCAAAGTGCCCAAGAGCACCTAGCTAGAAAATGCATGCATGAGTTGGCCATCTGCCCCACTGCATGGAAAATAAAGAACTTGTTACTACATTTGTACTTGCCTCCATCTTCACTGAGAAAGACCAAAAAAGCAATGGAAACATTCAAAAAGTTTTACTCTTGCCTTATTGGCACCAGTAGCCTGTTAGGATGCATTATGCCACAAATGATTGTCAACCAATTGGGTGTTGCCCTTGCTGACCTCAACATCTTCTCAGGAACCCTCCAGAAATACATGTGGAGAGCTACTGCAGAAATGGAATTCCTGTCTCTCAAATTTGACAATGCACCACTCTGCACAAGCTACTTGATCCACTGCAACCCTGGGTCAACTCAATGATTTGTAGAGCTAGTGGCCCACTACAATGTGCATAGAAAGACAGATATTCTGTTTGGCTTAGAAAAGATGAATTATCCTGAGTGTGGATATAGCAAGTTATCTGATACATGGAGACAAGCCACCAAAGATGGTGCAATTATACTGATCACAGTTATTGAGCAGACAATGCATCACCTGAACAGTTTTATTGTGAGGAGGAACTACTGACGTCATCTACAGTCAAAGTGTACCCCAGTACACAGGCACTACTTGAAGCTATTAACATGCAAAAGTTTTCTGGAGTTACAAGCTCCCTGATACCTATGCCAGCATGGTCTATTACAGAAGACAAAAGGATTCTAACCATCAAGCACTATCTGCAGGAGTTTGATGAGAAACTCTCTATAGTTAGTCACATAATCAAACAAAACTGAGACAATGATGTATTAGGCTTAATGAAATAGTGCCTAACTGAGATGTTTACCAAAGAGGAACTAGTGCTTCTATAATTGTCTGGGCAACAAATAGCCCTTGACATAGAATGTACCACCTCCTGTCTTTGAATCTCCAACTCACAAATCACCAAACTCCATGAGCATGGACTCCACAGCCAGTTTTGGGATTCAATTAAGGATGCTAAGATAAATTATCCAGTTACTATTGGGACTACTACACTACAAGAAAAGGTCATGCTCAATAATGTCAAAGATCACGTAGATAAACGTAACCTCCACAATGTATCATGACTCCCCTCATTCTACCATCATGGCCTGTCAAGAAGGGGCAAAAAAGTCTCTGCACACCTTGCTGACTCCATTAACTACATCTCTACTGTGGCTGAAATCAACAAAGCTATGCAGACTTAGGAGTACAAAGATACCAGAGACACTCTACTTAAAGGTGGAAACCCAGAGCATGTGTATATCAATGGTAAGCTTAATATTAAAGACATATTTCAGAAGACACAACCAATCTCTACACAGTTAACAAAGGTACACAATAAGATCACAACATTGGACCCCCATGTCCTCATTCTATTTCAGGGATCAGGCAATCTCATGTGGATCAATAATGTTGAGACCCTCACTTGGTACTATGATGTTGCAAAGCACATTGACATCATTACCATGCTATGAGCCAAGGTCACAGACCCTGAAGAGATGATGCTGCAGCAGGTCAATGAATACTGCTCACTTTTCATTGATCATGTGACATGAATGGGATCACTATGAGAGGTCTTCACTCACTTTTATCTGAACACCAGAATTTGTCCCAAAGGTGCCTACAACTCCAACATTGATGCACTCATTGCACTTATGATAGTGCTGAAAGGCCTTTGCCTTTACAAAAGAAGATACTTTCACATGGAGGCTCAACCACCTAAGAAGAAACTGTCTGATCAGTGCCCATTTACCTGAGATTGAGTTCTTCCATTTAAGGAGTGAGGAAGTTACACAGAGAGAGAGACTCTTATGCAGATTACTCAGCAACCCAAATACACTGAAGTTAAGTCATTGGATGACATTTTAGCACAGAGATGATTGAGGAGACACAAAAGCTCCTGTCAGGTCCCAAAGTTAAGCTCCTACCACAAACTTAACCAGCAATGGGGGGGCGTGTAGAGTCACTTAGGGCCTTATTTTTATTATTTTCAGCACTCTGGAATAGTGTTATGTCTTTTTGACATTTTGATTCTTTGATTCACTGCTACCTTATTTGTATCAATTTCTTTTCATCAATTTTGGAATTTCAAGTGTAGTTAATTTGATAGTGTTAGTTTTTGTCCCCTCAATTTAAATTACATGTGATTGCTCATTTAACTTTGTGAGGGAAACTGTGCTTTGAAATTGTAAACAAGTCAGGTAATAAGTTACAGATTTTTGTAATAAATATCTGAGTCAATGTAGTGAAGTGCACAATAAATTCAGCCACACAATAAATTCAGCTTCCTTCTACTGTGTTTGATCTTTGCAATTATTTATTTATTAACCCNCAGAGATGATTGAGGAGACACAAAAGCTCCTGTCAGGTCCCAAAGTTAAGCTCCTACCACAAACTTAACCAGCAATGGGGGGGCGTGTAGAGTCACTTAGGGCCTTATTTTTATTATTTTCAGCACTCTGGAATAGTGTTATGTCTTTTTGACATTTTGATTCTTTGATTCACTGCTACCTTATTTGTATCAATTTCTTTTCATCAATTTTGGAATTTCAAGTGTAGTTAATTTGATAGTGTTAGTTTTTGTCCCCTCAATTTAAATTACATGTGATTGCTCATTTAACTTTGTGAGGGAAACTGTGCTTTGAAATTGTAAACAAGTCAGGTAATAAGTTACAGATTTTTGTAATAAATTTGGCTTTCTTCTACTGCATTTGATCTTTGCAATTATTTATTTATTAACCCTTTTAGATTTTGTTGATCAAAGATTAGTAAATGATAACTATTGTTTAAGATCCAGCAATGATTCAGGAGGAAACTGCACTGGGTCTAGGGTGACAAATAGCTCTTTAACAGTGACAGCCCAAATCATGGCCACTTTAGGTTACAGTTATGTGTAGGGAATAACATCTTTTATTTGATCTGTTTGTACATGCATTTAAATTAAAAACTTGCAAATATACTATGCCATTGATGAATGTGAATGCACAGCAATTATGTGACTGTTATTTATTGTTTATTTACATAAGCTGAGATAAGAGAACTCTGAGATAAATTGTTTATTGAGCTAGAAATTACTACTTGAGACACACAATTATCACCTTGGCAAGTAAGGATGGCTTCAAAGGTTTGGCTTAAGTGTGATGCCATGTGAGTTGGTCACTGCTGGAGTTCTTTTTTGGAATAGACTTTCTTTGTTTGTTATGAAATCAGTGAACCATAACATAACTGTTTTGTTGGAATGTGGGTCCCTCTCTGCTATGGTAGACTTTGCAACCTTCAATTTAAAATTTTGAGCTCCCCCATGATTCTACAGTATCAGGTATTGAATGTTCTCTCTGTTAGGATAATTCCAAGTTACCCTCTCTTGTGGACTTTTCTAATGAGATCACATTTGAAGTATTCTGGTATCACCAAGCAATTGTTGTGACTTTTCATGTATAGGAGCCCCTGTTGGTATATTTTCCAGTGATATCATTTATAGTAACAGTTAATGACAGAACTTATCAGATGGAGGGGGGCGTTTCAGTCATTGAATGATTTCACATAGCACTTTATCATGTTGTTGTCACTGGATTATCTCTTGCTCATTGATTTCCTCTTTCACCATGATAGGTAATATTGCCTTCCCTTGTCAGTTGGCATTGATTTCAGGGAGAAGATCATACTCAGCTAAAGGGATGAACCCAAATCTGATTCTATCACCAGCAGGCTTCCTTAAGTCTTTCTTGTAGCTGGGGAGTGCTACCCACTAATCTGCATTTAGATGTAATTTCCCTGGTTGATATTGGATTGGAAGAGAGAAGTCATTAAGATATTCAGTCCAGCATGCTACAATGTTAGACTTGTCCCCTGAAAATTTTTTGAGCCAGGTGAGGGCACTATTGTCAGTACATACTGTGAAGGTATAAAGTATAAAGTACCTGAATTTCCTAAGTGCTTCTACCAAGGCGGCCAACATCACACATTTGGTGGCACCATAGTTCTTTTCTGTGGGTCTTAATTTACTGCTAAAGTACTGAACAGGACTCTCCATGCCATTCATAATTTGGCTGAGTACTCTGCTAAATGCTACTGCACTGGTATCACAATCACTTATGAAATCTCTTGAATAGTCAGGAGTATTCAGGCTCAGTATTTTCTTAAGTTCCATTTTTAGTCAATCTAAATTTTCCTGTTCAGACCAAGACTATTTGAAGTTGATGCCTCTTTTTAGCAATTAAGAGATGTTTTTAGTTTTTTCTGGAAGTTTGGGGATAAAAATCCTGTAATAGTGCAAGAACCCCATAAGCCTCTTCATGTCTTTCTTGGTTTTAGAAGTTTTGATTTTGTCAAGAAAATCTTTTGTGTTATTCTTTATTGAAATTCTTCCAGACTCAATCACACTTCCAAGAAAGGTCACTTTGTTTTGGCCAAGTGAGCACTTGTTTTAATTGACTTTGAGTCCCACATTATTTAATAGGTCTAACATTCAGCTTAGTTTATCAAGGTGTTCTTCAAACATGTGGCTGGCCACTAAGATTTTGTCAATATAACAGATATGCCTGTCTCTAACATGCTCATTTTGTTCTTCAATACTTTCATGTACTCTTCTGACAGATAAGCAAATTGGTTTATCATGTTTGTGTAGAGTCACTCGGGGAAATTCGTGTTTTATTTAGTTGATTTTTCATTTCCTTTTTGTATTAACGTCATCATGACGTCAGAGTTATATATTTCGACCTTAGGTTTATGAAGGAACTCATGTCCCCTCGAAGGTGCTATACGTGTTGCTCAAATGTAATTTGAATTGCGAGGGAAATTGATAACATGAACGATTAACTTTGATTGTAAACTAAGGCAGGTAGTTATTTATTGTTAACCATGTATAAAATGAGTAACCGTGTAGAAAATGGTCAATAGATTTTATCTATCCTCAATTACTGTTACTCTTCTCTCCGTTACTTTATTTGGTATTTTACTATGAAAATAATTGCTTAAGCTCAGCGACAATTTGGGAGTGCTTTCTTAAGGCACAGGGCGACACGTAGCTCCTGGCGATCATTAGATCTTCCCAGCCCAAATTGTGGACTCATTAGGTTACGGATACGGGTACGATTAAGGAAATAATAAACCTCTCGTTTTATTCAACACGTACATGCACTTATAATTGATTACACTGTGATGATACTATGCCGTTGGCGAACACGAATGTCTGGTAATTACAGACTATTATTTAGTGAGCTGAGAACTAACAATGAAAATGAGGTTTGTACTTTTGCAATGAGATAGAAATTAATAAGTGAGACAAATAGGGTAGCACCATGCACTAATCGAGCACTGAACTGTTTCTACTNTGGCGAACACGAATGTCTGGTAATTACAGACTATTATTTAGTGAGATGAGAACTAACAATGAAAATGAGGTTTTTACTTTTGCAATGAGATAGAAATTAATAAGTGAGACAAATAGGGTAGCACCATGCACTAATCGAGCACTGAACTGCTTCTACTTCTAAAGACTCCGCTTTGGCTGGAAGCCACGTTAATTGATCATCTTGGAAATACCTAAAGTATCGTATCAAATGCTTGGATGAATTACAATTGTTTCTATTAGTTATTTTCTCATTACTTGTTTTCCCCAGAATCGGGGCTGTCGTTATCTAAGTTAAACCTTCTGCAGAGTCAATTAGTTACTAGTACAAATGCAGCCCGCGATTCTACAATAAGAACAACAAAATTGAATACTCCCATGATGAAGGTGTTACATTGACACAAAGATATATCAGCATATATAAGCAATGGTATGGTAGCAAATGGTCATAAATCAATAGAAACTACAGATAAACATATTGAAATTATTTTTAATGACCATACTTATAAGGTATTTATTTTCTTAGGTCCTAAAATGTGGTTAAGATTTGATAAAGAATTTGGTGATCTACTAGGTTTTGTTAATGAGTTTAATAATCAATTTTATGGGAGTAATTTTAAATTAATGTTAACTAAGAGTACAATTTCACATCATGTTCCTAATATTACAAAAGGAATTGATAAC
>CABFPE010000093.1:1231472-1245218 GCA_900660155.1 Hofstenia miamia
GGGCGTCATAGAAAATGAGAAGGTTAAGATACTGTGGGACTTTAACATACAGACAAGCTATGTGATAGAAGCACGGAGGCCAGACATAGTAGTGGTAGACAAAGAAAAAAGATTAGGAACAGTGATAGACATAGCAGTACCAAAGGACAGAAATGTAGAAAGCAAGTAGAAAGAGAAGATAGACAAATACAGAGAGTTGGCAGAGGAAATAGAAAGGCTGTGGAAATTAAAGAAGGTTGAAGTAGTCCCGGTAGTAGTAGGAGCACTATGAGCAGTGAGTAAGAAGCATAAGAGATACTTGGAGGAGTTGGGAGTACCAAAGTGGGGAGGAGAGGTAGCACAGAAGGCAGCATTGTTAGGAACTGGTTAAGATAAGATAAGATAAGATAATCTATATTCATTTTAATTTTTTACAATATTTGAATGATATTTGAAATGAATAGCGTCATTAACTACTATGTACAAAAAATGAATAATAACAAACACGAAATAAATAAAAAAAAGCACTGACTAAAAAATACACTGACTACGGATAGCTTACTAATTTCGATTTATTGTATAATCGTTATTATAAAATTTAAATCCTATCCATGATCTACCTTATATAAACTTTTGTTTGAGTAATAATAATTTTAATTCTTTTTAAGGTTGTCTATTATTTTCATTTCTTTTGGCAATATATTCCAGTTATAAATTGCAGTATTAATAATTATTGATTCATGATATTTTTATTAAATTTAACACGTGAGTAGTTTTTTGTTCGTTTATTTTGCTTCAGACAATCTGTCGAAAATGAGAATGATATCTCGTTGTAGGGTGGTATTTTCTTTATGAATTTGAAGAAATAAATAATAATATTTTAAATAATTAACTCTTGTGGAAAAAGAATAGATTTAGAAATATATTCTTTTGTTTTAGAAGAGTTTTTATTACAAACATTTAATGCCCATTTTAGTTGAACTCGAAGTTTTTTTAACATTTGGCTGTGTACATTAGTATATAAGATATTAGCATAGTTTAAATTACTCAAAACAAATGCATGAAACATTTGAATTACTGCAATTGGGGCTAACTGTTGGGAAACATGGGATATCTTTCTAATACCTATAGCCATTTTTTTAATAATAGTATTTATTTGCGACGTGAAATTAAGATTTGAATCTATTATTACTCCTAGATATTTAAACTTATTAACAGGTATAACAGATGAATTATTGAAATTAATTGAATAGTCGGAGATGTCCGTTTTTTTTCTAAAAGGTTGCATTATGCAAAATTCAGTTTTTTTCGTATTAATACGCAATCTATGCATGTTAAAATAGTTGCTCAATTTTATACAATTCGATTCAATAACTTTTACAGCTTTATCTAAGGATTTATTTCCACAGTAAATAGATGTATCATCGGCGTATTGTGTTATTTCACAGTCCGTAATTTCCTTCATGTCATTCACATAAATATTAAATAGCAGGGGACCTAGTATGGTTCCTTGAGGTACACCATTATTGACAGACAACCAATTTGAAAAAGTATCATTTAATTTAACTCGCTGAAGTCTATTACTTAAGTAATTAGATATAAGGTGAGCACTGTTAAGAGAAAAACCAATATTTTTTAATTTTCTTATTAATATATCATGATTAATAGAATCGAATGCTTTTGAGAGGTAAAGACAGGCAATAGCAACAAATTTATTAGAGTCTAATAGTGCTCTCCATTTTTCTGTCGTTTGTATAAGTTGTTTCTTTGAAACAAATCGTTACAAGGCTTTTCTGTGTTTCTGCAGCGATCAGTGACAAATGTTTGTGACAGAATTAAGTTCTTCAGAGGTTGTGTAACTTTGCTAACGAAATTATACTCTTCAGAAATCATGACTAGGTCTCTTATTCCAAAACCACTAAATCTGGTAAGTAGCCGCAAATAGAGTCGTTACATTCTAGATCTTTGCCAATAAACTTTGGAAGTAATTTTAGCCTCAAAAGCTTTGAAACTGTTGGAAAGAATCTGTGTATCGCTTTAAGCGTAAAATCACTTGAATTGACAGCTCTACGAGAAACACGAATAAACCGCATGTGGATGAGTTTCCACAATTTGTGAGAGCTTAGTGGTTAAGTTTGCACATTTTTCCGCTTTGTATTTCAGTTGTTCGGTACAGTAATGACATCATGGACCTCTCCTCCACCTGCAACGTCATCCGCATAGAATATGCGTCGGACTGATGGGTTTGCATTCATAAACCAGTTACAGTATTGCAGTGCTGTTTACCCAGTTCAACATACGTCACTTGAAGCACGAAAATTTTTTACCCCAATGTATTGGTGGGGCCGTAGTCAAGAAAGGTTAAAACAAGGATTGTGAAGCAAGGTAAACGTCGGCGGGGTACGGTGGGTTAGAGTAGTATGCAAAAATCTATGTAATTCACTTAGTACTAAATTTTGAATGACGAGCAATAGATAAAATACAAAATGAACTTTCAACTTCAAAAATATTGATTAACTCAATTATTAGGCATTTCTACATACGTCATTTATTGGTGGGGGAGGGTTTCAAAATTTGTTCTATTTCATATTTTCATTAATATGCAATAACTGAAATTTGGTGGGCAGCTTCTCTTAACATGGAACATTAAATATACACAGTGATATTGAACAATGTTACTATGTTTTTACTGGCGTCAGCAGTTTTCAACAAGTCATCAAAATGAGGTTGCACACATAGAATGAGTCAATGTAATTTTGTCCAATTTTTATAATTGTGTGCAAATTGTATTGCATCATTTAAACCATTATTTGTTGTGGAAAAAATTTCGGGAAAAAAAATGTTTGTACTACTATAATAAATGGATGATTCTCTTTCAATAACCGATAATTCCATAACATAAACAGAAAAATACAATTTAATTGAAATAAAAAATAACACTTTAAATAGCAGCTGATGACAATGTACATTTTATAAATTTAAATAAATTATAACCAAACATTAAAAAAATTCTATCTTGTTCTTTCTTCACAGAAAGCCTGAAAAACAGGCGGTAACTCTTTGGAAGATTTTATCCGTTCATTGGCCTCTGCTATGAGTTTGTCTGGATCATAAGTATTAAGATCGGTGTTGTAATTGAATTCTTCGTGATTGTGTACCTTCTCAAATACACATGCTGTATATAAAGAGATCATATCCCATTCCGATTGAGCAATTGTGCCTACTTGGATTTTCTTTCCACTACACAAAGAAATTGATTGTAAATAAATTAAAATAATGATAATTAGACAAAGGATTTCCCAATTCATAATTTTTAGATTCAAGTGTTCATTGCAAAGAGGTCATTGATAAAGGTCAACCTCAAAGTAATTTTATTGAAAATTTAATCTTAAGAATGACTGAATAAAATATTTCTAAAATCTCATCTGAAAATCTTTACATACAAAAATTAGTTATCCAGATGTTTTCTTTGAAATTCTTTAATTAAAAAATACATTACACGTTTGAATATATTTACAATTATTTTACAAAACAATTCGTATAATGCAATTTGGTAATGAGCTAAACATTATTAGATGCTTTGTGGGAATATTAATCCTTTTAAAACAACATTTTAAAAATCCTGATAAGTCTAATTTGCAGACTTCTACTTTTATAATGAGAAGAATTCAGACAAAATTTGAAGCAAATTACAACACCAGCCAATTCTTTTGCTATATGAACTTTGTCAACAATATTTTCAAAATTTTGATTATGCCATGCTGTACTTTTACATGAAATTACTGTTTTTTATTCACCATTTATATAAGTAAAGGGTCTCCCCAAAAATACATTAACCAGGCTTTGCTAACTCAGAAAGCATCATGAAATTTAGCCTAGTGAAATCCTAAAAAAAATCACCACATTTTGATACTGAGGACATCATCACTTAGTTAATGACCTCATTTTGTAGTGGAAGGATTGCTTTTGTACCAGACCAAGTTTCATAAAAAGTCTGTTGTAGAAAAAGAGGAGAGGCGGCATCAACCCCTTGGCCAATAGCGTTAGTTTATAAATATAAAACTCACTAATCAACTTACTAGACTGAAGGATTTGTGGACATCTCATTTCTAATGAAGTCTCTTGCAGCTCCATAGTCCACTTCACCAAAATGTAAACTATTTCCCTGATGAGGAGGATAAACCTCTAAAGCCTTAATTATTCTCAATAATCGAGCAGAAGTTTTGGCATGTTCATTGAAAATTTGGCTGAAAGACCGCTTGCTAACAAGTCGAACACGATGACGAGCCAATAAGGATTCCAGTACAGGTAAATGAACTAAATACTCAGGCAAATCAACTACGCCATCTAGTGAAAATTTGTATCTAAAGTAATCGAAAGTCAAAATCAATTATAAATGTCTATTCAACGCTAACAGATTAATGACATGGCATATACTTCAAATTCAAATAAAAATAAATGTTTGCCCGAATAATTGTTAGAGATCCTATATCTATACAAAATTAAAAACAAACTGGCATCCAAAAATGGGGAAGTGCTTTTTGTCAGACGATGGAAATTCCACGTGATAAATGGAATTTCCAAAAGAGAAGCCTTTCGTTGACAAAAGTCTAGCAACCAACTCTACGGAATCCACAGTAGTGCAGACAAATAAACAACCAGGTTGGAGATGAGAAACAGCATTGGCTATCATGCATTCCGCCTGCTTTAGAGTTTCAAAGGAATAGTGAATGGCGAACTGACAGCTACTGATTGAGAAAGAGATGTGTTCGTTGATGTATGAATGGATTGAATTCTAAGCGAAATGTTTTATAAATTGAAAATTGATGATAATAAATACTCGACTGCAGTCAAGACTGAAAATATCCGCCGTAAAACGATGCCGATGCCTACGCTGTTGCATTTCTTTGTATCTATCCCTGCACTGAAGTATCGACGTCTCTGCAAGGTCTACTGCCACTAAGTGAGCAATTCGGCCATTTGACCATTTCAACAAGTCACCACCTTTACCGCAACCCAAATCAAGGGCCACAATATTTTGCTAAATTCAACATTAAAAAATTACAATGTTTTAACATTCGTTTTACCCGGTAATTAATATCACCCTCGAAATATTACAACATTCTTTTAATATAGTCTTAAATATTTCTACCTGTATTTGTAATGACTTTGCAATTTAGGTCTATTGTATTTACAAGCATGTCAATTTGCAGTGGAATACACTAAATCAAGTTTTAAAAATGCCTGAAACCTTATCCGGTATAATAAACAATTTTTAAATAGCTTGTTGATTTATGTGAAAATGATATTTCATTAATGCAATAAGTTGACTAACTCAGGAAAATTTTATATAATTATATATATTTATATAATTATATATTTTATAGGAATTATTGCTTTAAAATATAATTAATGTATATTATACAGTTTAATTAGATTTAAGAAATGAATGCTGATTGTCCTTTGTCAGAGTGTGTGAAATGGCCCGTGGGCACGGCCTTCCATCAATGCCCTGCACACTGTCAGAATGAAATTACAACGGCAAAAAGCAGAGTCAGCTGTATGTTGGACGAAAGAAACAGGAATTTGATGGATCTGATAAAGGAGATGAAAGGTAAGTCTATTGAATCACATAATAATGTACAGAGACATCGGGTGCTTAATCAGACAAAGTCTGTTGGACAATGACACTACGGGTAGTAGTAGTAGTAGATCACTCAGTTGGAGTAATCACTCGTAAGAACACGGTTGGTAAGAAGCTAGGTGAAGGTAATATATTAATTTTCAGTGCAAATGGTACTCGAACAGGAAAGATAATGTTGAATGTAGCCAGTGGTACACCACCTTTTCATATATTGGAAGTAATGAAACAGAATAATGTTAATGCCTGGATAAAGAATAAACTAAAGCCAATGCCTCTTGTGAAAGATATACCTACCTATGTCTCAATTACTAAGGAAGCATTGCCTAAGGAAGTATGTGATGCTAATAACGAACTATCTGGGGATTGCAAAGACCTTAGATGACTTTTCTCGTATAAGGGTAAGTTTTAGAATTGCAAAATGCTGTAATAGTAGTGAGTCCAAATGCAAAAGCTAATTTGTTAACAAGAGGTTGGCTGAAATTAGGACAAAGAATGTGTGAAGTGCTCGATTACCGCCGTCCTTTACAATGCTATAAATGTTGTCAATTTGGGCATACTAAGAAGAATTGTCAGAATGAAGTTGCATGCAGATTCTGTGGTGAGCGACATGAGTCTAAAGATTGCAATTTGAGGCAGCACAAACCTCGTTACTGTTGTAGCTTGTAGAAATTGCCAATCTGGTCAAGTTGCTACTGAAAATAATTGTGAAAATGTCAAACGGGCTATTAGAGCATTAGTTTAAAAACTGACTGGGGAGGTTTCTGGCCTCTTCGTCAAGATTTTTTTAATGAAAACGCAGTCATTCACACAACAGGTTGCTGAGTTTCAACTAGTTCTTGGTGAAACAGAAACAGATATTGCTATCATTAGCGAAACGTGGGCGTACGCCTATAATGAAACCTTTTTACTTCAGAAAATAGATGGATATGAAACGTATCAAGCTCGAAGGGAAAGTTCTAAAGAAGGTGGTGTTTCCATTTATGTACGCAAGTGTTATCGTATGAAGTGTACAACTCTGTCAATCTGTATGGTGAAGTAATAGGAGTGATTTTTATAAATGATGGTATCAAGCACGTGGCTATTGGTGCGTATAGGCCCACCAGGTCTTATTCCCTTTAAGCATTGAATGAATTTCAATATCTCATAACTAGAGCAATTTGCGAAGTCTGTGATTCAGGAATTCAACATGATAGACTCATCCTGGCAGGGGATTTTAACAGGGCACCAGTAAAACACTTAGTGCATATTACTTCAGATGGATTCAGTGGTGAATTTTCCAACGAGAGGACGTAACTGTTTAGATAAGGTACTACTGTCTAATTTGAATACTACCAAGTTCCTCAGAAATTACCAAAATTCTTCAACAAATTCTCCTCAGAAACGCCAATTTGTAAGAGTTGATTGTCATGAGAAACATCATAAGAGAGTGGAACAGTTCATATTAAATATAAAATGCAGCTTAAAGGAGGAATGTAGTAATGTGGATGAATTGACTGCAGTTGTTTATCAAATGATTGATATGGCATATAACCTATATCCCAAACGAGTTGTGACGATATCATCCAAGGATCCAATATGGGTGAACCCTCAGGTAGAAGAGATGATGATTCAGAAACATAAAGTGACAAGACGTCAAAACGTAAACAAAGTGGGGGAACTGACCAAGTTAATTGAAAAGGAGTAGAATAAGTTCCCTTTGGATAGAATAGAAAAAAGCGGATTTGTGGTGGAAAGACATGAAAAGGCAGAAACAGCTATTGCAGCCCAGCAAAAGTATGACGAAGTTACTGTTAAAATCCGATAAGCTAAAAGAAAACAATTAGAAAACAAAGTAAGTTGCTGTCTGTACTAAGAAATATTCCTGGTAGACATTTATTTACTACTTAAGGGCAATATTAAGGTTAATATTTTTTTATAAATTGAGCTATTTTGATTTTACATGGATAAATGTAATTAATCAGTGCTATAGAACTAAAGTAAAGTTATATACGAGGGACTTGCACTAGACCAAGTCATTCGGGATATTTAACTGAAAATTATTCAATATTTGAAAACAGTTTTCTCAGGGGTACGCTATTTATTAAAAAGCTGGTTTCATGAAGAATTTAACGTTTTAATTAGCCACTTTGAAATGAATTTAAAAGTATTAGACACCCGAGATGCCAAATATTGAGACAAAATGTTTACAAGTAACTTACTTTACAGAAAATGAGCGGGTTTAAGAATGCTTCATGAAAATATTATTTCAAAATATTGATATTTAAAAATCTTTAGAAAATGATATCTTACCAAAATGTATATTAATTATACACTATTTTGACACAGGACTTTAGTAATTATTTGACAGAGATCGTTCTCTACAATTTTTTAGTAAAAAATTTTATATTAGTTTGCTTAAGCAAATCCTTAAAAATGATTGCTTAAAAATGTCACAGGGGTGTTAAAAAATTTAATGCTTGAAAAATATGTGCACTAAAATAACTGCAAAATGATGGTCTTCAAAAGTCCAATTTTCTTTCAAACTGAAACAAACTGAAATCCAGTACTGTGTTTAGAATGGCTGATATTATATTTCGAAAACCTAGTAGAAAAAATAGAGTAAATAATTCGATCCAACTATTACATACGTAAAAATCGTCAGGCCTAAATTATAAATGCATTTTTCTCAGTTTGATAAAATTTACCCTTATAGCTAATGTATCCAACTACAAATTACTATTTTGTTGTTAGTTTTTTGATTTTCGAGTGAAATTAGAGGAGTTGTGTTAAATAACTATTTCAAAATATAATTTTCCCAATGCCTTAAATATAATTGATGCAACATAAATTCTTTTAGTACTACATTAAATATGTATATTTATGGTACGATAAAAAAGTGCGGATGCATTTGTTTGATTGGCGCTGTAGTTTGCGGATGTGTTAAATATATTGAAGTGTGAGGGCAAAAGTAATGTGCATATTTTAGTTTCATCCATATTGTAAAATGATATCTTTTACATATTTCTAAACTACCCCGACACGAGATAATTACTCTCGGAGCATGTGCCGGGGCATGGTCCATTTCATATCACTCTAAGGTAGCGGGCAAATGATACAACTTTTGTTGCTAGAGTCATTAAATTTTGTGGTAATTTCAAAGTCGTATCGTTTGCGCGCAGATATAATTGGCTTCGCAACTAGTTGCCAACATTTGTTTGATTCCAGCTGAGACCCCTCCACATACAACTTCTCAAGTAGGTAAACAACATAATCGCTTCGTTTGAGCGCATTCTCAAAACAAAACAGGAATGCACATTGACCAACGCACAGTCTAATAGTAGCGTTTCTACACACTTTGGATTGAATATTTAAAACGAAATATGACATAAACGACCCAGAACAAACTTTACCTCAATGATTTGTAAATGTAAGTGGAATATTTTTAGTAGTAGGTAAAAAACGATGGATGTTCTAGTGACATTGCAATAATATATTGCAACTATTTCTTATAACCCTATTTGGCAAATAGAGTTATTTAATGATCGTTCTATTCTATGCCTTTTAAAATAAAATAATTCTCTTTAATGGAGCAAACTTATTTTTTGGAATTATATAAATATATCTGCTTTATTATTTAATTGGCTGAGTTTAAAAAATCTTATGTTCGATTATTAGTGCTAAAAAACATTACAGATTTTATTAATATTTGTTTTTGATAATTATAAAGCAATTCAATACGAAATCGCAGAGTTTTAAAACTTATTATTTAGCAATAATTTTTAAAATATTACATCTCTTGACGGTATAAAAGCACACCAAATCCCAGCCAAATTATGTTGGTTTAAGATTTTAGTTGTTTTCGACATGTATGTATTCCAATAATCCCCGGATTGATGCGAAGAAAATGTCAAATAACAAAAATAATTATGGTGAACAAAATTCCTGTTTGTGTTCTACCCATTAAAAAAAGAAAAACGAGAAAAGATGTAAACTGAGGCAATTTACAACCATTTAAATTTTGCATGACCTTTGGGACGCCATATATATATATATATACGTAGGTCGGTTCTACATCCTTGTTAAATTGGTTTTTCTATTGCACGAAATAAATTTGCCTGTGGGTCGTGAGGGCTAACAAACATCATCGCCAGCCAGTTAATGATGTATGGATTCGTCTTTATTCGTCACTCTTATGACACAGTATTGTAATTGAGTTTTGGTAATTCAGCCTCAAAATATATTTCACAGCATCTAACCCTGAAATTACTAGTAAGAACGACGTTTTGCTTTCACAAAACAAAGAGTGTCAAATTGAAAAATTAAACATACAAAAGTATCTTTATCTAATATATGTTTCTCGATTATTTTATTGCCTGTGAGAATAGTAGAATTAATGATATTACAAAAGAATGTGAAGTTGTTGTTTGCAATTTGATATTTATTCAAATAAATATGATTAAGCTTATTTTGCATTATGGCTTTAGCATAAATGGCATTGCTGATTTTTCAATATAATAATGGAAGTTCACTTAAATATATATACTGTAGACATTGATATTGATTATAATTCTAAATTTTTAATGGTGAAATTTTTTAGTTAGTAGTCACTGAAATATAGCAGTTTGTAATTTCACAATCAATATAAATATATCGCATCATGTAAATGCAAATATTTAAACAATATATTCAGAAATAAATACTTTTTTTTTTACTTGAAATTGTGTTTTTATCTTGAATAATAACAGTAATGGGACATGGCAATATCATTTGAGTTTGCATGCTATAATAATATGAGAAGTTGTAACCAAAAATTGCTTCGTTTGCGCGCAAATGATTTTCATAATTTGCTTACTTTTCTAGCTACTTGAGAAATCGCGGCTTTAAAAGTTGTATCGTTTGCGCGCGGCCTAAATAGCATTTAATTTAGTTCATTTACTCCGGGACAAAGCCTATCGTGTAACATCCGCTTTAAACATATAAAATGGGAACTTTACCACTTCATGTTATACATAAAAACAATAAGAAACGAAGAACCGGCCGTGGTAAATGTACTGGATTACGTTTTAAATACCGTTTTAATTTTGATTTTTGCAAAGCATTTTAAACAATTAATTTGACAGCCATTTTTAAGAGTTTGAAACCAAGAATTCAAATGAATATTTCTTTGATATTGAAAAAATTCACACAAAAATTCATTTAAAATTATAATATAGTGGCGACTGTAATCATTTTCCAGGCTAATATTGTAACATGGGAGGCTACATCAAAATTAAGATTATTATAAGCACGGAATAAATTTTTGATGTATCGAAAATTTGTCTCATGTTCAGGAAACATTCAGCGTAATTGAATACATTTTCAAATTATTAAAAATGTCAAGAACGTTTCATAGCAATAGCAATAATAATTAAAATCGTCAATTAATAAAAATTGTATTGTGTAATAATATAATTAATGCATAAAATGTCTATATCTAAACATAAAACAACACTTTTGGAATTTTGTATACCTAGCACAGACACTATGATCTGGCATGAACACGGTGGAATTGCAAAATCCATATTATGATATTATATGATAAAGTTTGAAATAGATTTTTATTAAAATTCAATTTACTTTGGTTAATGTCATAAATACGTCCTAAATATAAAACCTATGTCGATATAAATATACAAAATATAATTTGAAAAGCTCAAACATTAGCATGCACAAATTAAAAATAAATAACATTCATTTGTGAAAAAAAATTGAAAGTATGTTGATACACGACGGTACATTACGTCGCCCTTAATAGACCAAAAGTCCATCGTGTAATACCCGCTCAAGATTGGAGTACAAATCGGCCTGGAAAAAAACATTTTACCATTCACGTCAGTCAGGTGAGACACCCAAGTGGTGATCAACTTGAGAAAATAAAAGCTGGGTAATGCCCGGCGAAATTTCTACACATTGAAAAAATAAACACTTAAAATGCATCTCACCACCGTATATTTTAAACTTTCTTCAATTCTATATTTATAAAATCAAATATTGAAAACTTCACAATGTCTCATTGGGTGCAGTCAAAGTGTTCGAAATCAATATAGCGTTCATAAATAAGAATTTAATGCCTAAAATTATTGTTCTAATTAGCAATCAAGTAGCTTAAATATTATATAAATAACTTATTTTAAATGCAAATGTGAAAGCTGAAACACTATGACAAAAACCATATAAGTATAGTAGTGCTGAGTTTATTTGTTAATAATGCCTACATTTGACAATGGCGATGAATTTGAGGAGATAATTAGAATATGAATTGCAAAATATTGTTATGAATTAAAAGTTGATGTTATTTTATCTTGTGTAAATTATTATATTTAAAAAATTAATGTCTTTTATCGCGTTTCGAACACTTTGATGTGAACTCCCCCCCCTTGCATACGTCGCTGAGTAGACTATCTTATAATGATTCGGGATGAAATGTCCTCTAAGCAATATGAAACAACGCATCTAAACCACAGCTGTACTTACGTAAGCTAAAGTTTCCGAAAATCAGACCTAATATACTTAACGGTCTTAGCGGCAAAAAAGCTACAGCAGTAATATATTTCTACTTTGTTTAATTTCAATAAATATATGTGAAAATATAAGCATTAGAAAAGAACTGCCATTGTTGGATATACTGTAGGGAGTCATAATTTGAGATAAGAATCAAGTATGGTATGCTTACCCTATTTTGCAGACTCTGAATGCATTCATTTAAAAGAACACTTTTAATCCAATTGTTGAAATTGCGCAGATAATAAATACGACTTTCCGATCGTATCTTTAGTCCAACCTCGGGAATTTTGTTATAGTGTTCCGCCACATGTTCCGAAGACAATTTCGCTTGCTTAGCGTGGACTTCTTCGTCATCATTTATAACACGCTTCATAAAGTCTGAAATAGTTAATAAAAATGAACTGCAATAAAATTACCAATGGCACTAAATTTATTCAAGCATAATATCAAATGTATAACAAAAAGCGAAATCGAATTATTATAGGAAGAAATTTATTATTTAAAGCGATACTACTGCTTTACAACGTAATAACATGTATGATGCATCAAAATTATTTAAAGTGATTACTATAATTTAGATGTTCAGCAAAATAAAGTTGCAATGCTTAAGTAATGAAATTTTCATCAAATGTAATTGATCTATGTTTATGTTATACTGATTGAGTTTTTTCTATTTTGTGCTGTAAAAGAATTCGATAACACCATCATCTTAACGAAATACACTTCTGTTAACAAATGAATTTCCCAGTACGGCATTTAAACTTTGGAATATTGTAGCATAACTGCATCATTCATCTATTTTAATTTCGTCATTGGTAATATGAACTCTGTAAATTACAAAGATCAATTTATAATTAGACGAACTTAGTTCTTTGTAAATTTGTGTGATTTTAGCTTAATTATTTCCGTTAATTATTACGCAGTATTTTTGTTAAAAAGGTTATTGTACAGAGCCTGTTCTATTTACTCATGTGAGCAACAGTATACTTCTGTTTCATTTCTTCACCAGTTTTGTTCGTATATATTAGTGTGATCTTTTCATTTTGTTTCAGTGAATTTGGCTCGTAAGTTTATTATCAGTAAATTAGTTTTTTACTTTTTATATTGACTTTATATTTTATTAAAAAGTATGCGTTTCTAAATTCGTTTGCGTAGTTAAACAGCACCCAGATGGGGACAGGTTGGCTGGCATGTCGCTTTACGTTAGATATACGATTAGCGAATTTGTTGTACTGCATTTCATTCGCAAATAAAATTAGCCTTTATTGCTATCACCAAAATTGCACGAGATGAGTAACGCACTGAGTGTAGGTCTTTTACTTAGAACGTAGCGCTTCTTTATTCTTTATCTTGAATAGTGCTCTAGTCTTATACGCCTCTTTCTTAAGGTTATCTGTATCAAGTGTGGCCACTCTTCCCTAACAAGATCTCCTGTTTACTTCTAACTTTTATTGGGATAGGGTATTATAGCAGATGGAATTAGTTATTTTTGCACACCGGTAAATCCATGCTTCAACTCGACATCCTCAATAGATAGAATAGTAGGATTTTATACCGATGCCACAATATATATATAGATATATATATATATATATATATAT
>CABFPE010000093.1:1250700-1269675 GCA_900660155.1 Hofstenia miamia
TTTCTAAATCTATTCTTTTTCCACAAGAGTTAATTATTTACAATATTATTATTTATTTCTTCAAATTCATAAAGAAAATACCACCCTACAACGAGATATCATTCTCATTTTCGACAGATTGTCTGAAGCAAAATAAACGAACAAAAAACTACTCACGTGTTAAATTTAATAAAAATATCATGAGTCAATCCTTTATTAATACTGCAATTTATAACTGGAATATATTGCCAAAAGAAATGAAAATAATAGACAACCTTAAAAAATTCAAAAAAGAATTAAAATTATTATTTCTCAAACAAAAGTTTATATCAGGTAGATCATGGATAGGATTTAAATTTTATAATAACGATTATACAATAAATCGAAATTAGTAAGCTATCCGTAGTCAGTGTTGTTTTATTTATTTCATTTTTGTTATTATTCATTTTTTTGTACATAGTAGTTAATGACGCTATTCATTTGAAATATCAGTAAAATATTGTAAAAAATTCAAATGAATATAGATTATCTTATCTTATCTTATCTTAAAGAAGAAATCAAAATACAATCAAAGAAGATAACTCTTTTCAAATTGAAGGCAAGAAACAAAAATACTCACTAAAATACATTTAAGAACAAATTCTTATAGAAAACTTATCTTTTTTCCAATTTTTCTATCTATTAGCAGAGATAAGAATTTGTTCAATATGTATGGTTGAGTCTACTTATTAACTTTAATTAAGCATTAGCTCTTTAGATCAGATCTTATATTACCCAATCGTATACAATCGCGTACGTCACTATAGCTTGTACCCACATGATTTGTGATCGTCCTTTTGTCTTTCAGATAAAGTGCAATCTGTTTCAGTGATATCAAATACAAGCACAGAGTTTACATGCAACATTATTAATTTTTTTTTGGACATTGTGAGGCTTCTGTAGTCAGAGCCAGATTAAAGCTTCGCGGGGCTCTGGGCCACATTAAATATAATAATGATTTTTCAAAATATTTATGCAATGATTACTTCTATTCACATAATCAAAGCATATGGATATATATATATATATATATATATATATATATATATATTGGCATTAAATATAGTAATTTCATATGCATTAATTAATATTAAACTACCAATAAAGAATGCAACTCTGGTGTTCTAAGTATAAATTATAATTAATAAGACTATTTTTATTTGACCACTTTTTTCCAGCTTTGCACTTTGAAAAATTATCTATGACTTTATCAAAGTCAATCGTCAGGAGAGATAAATCTCAGAATTTATCTAGACTAGTAGGAGATAATAAATCTTTTTTTTACTCTTTTTAAATAGAAAAAATCGATTTGTTTCAGTATTAGGAAGAAGTAGCGGAAAATATATTTCTCAATAACCATTTATACACCATAAAGGACGTACAATAAAGACGTGAGAAGCTAAATTCTCAAGATTAGATAAATAATTGAAAACTGAATTAATACAGTGGTAAAGTAATCACATGATCTTTGCTTGAGAAATGATTTTCTTTTTAACATTTTCGTTATTCTGCAATTTAATTGGGTATTTAGACTGGTTTTTGTCTTAAAGTCTTCAAGTTTTTCTCTTATTCAAGCAGATGAAGCTTTCGTACAAAGAAACGCATGTTGAAGAAGAAGAAGAAGAAAAATCTATATTCAGAAATTGTTTTAACAATAAATAGAAATACTGATAACAAATTCTGAAAGCGTCAAGAAAGTAATAAAAAACTAAACATAAAAGAAAACAACGAATATTTACAAATAAAAGTGGTTAACTTGGGCTATGGCGATTGCTAGTTTCTATTAATAGAGTAATCAGGATTATAAAATTTATAACCTCGCCATTTCAGTTTTTTTATATTATAAGTGCAAAAATATTTTTTAATATTCATTTTAAAGTTTTTTAATCTACTTATTTGTTTAATATATTTTGGTAATTCATTCCACATATTTATAGCTGTGTTTAGAAATGAATTTTTCATTATTCGTTTCTTATACCTAATAGGTTGAATTATGTGTGTTCTTTTATTTTGTTTATTGACTAATTTTGCAGCAAGAAAGTCATTTTTGTAGTATGGGAAAGTATTGTTAACTATTTTGAAGAACGTCGTTAAGACATTTATATGGATGTAACATTGCGGATGTAAAAATAATTTTGAAATTTTTCTATATTCATTATTCTTATTAAAGCTATGATTATTTACTGCTACTTTAATAGCCCAATTTAGTTGCACTTGGAATTTCCTGAGAAATTGTTGGTTTATATCTGTGTAGAGTACATTGGCATAGTTAAAATGACTTAATATTAGAGCATATATTAATTGAATTTTTGCTTTAGTTGGAAGTTTTTGAGAAATTAAGTTAATTGCTTTAATCGATATGGCCATTTTTCTAATAACATGATTTAGTTGCTCTTCAAAATTTAGATGTATGTCAAAAATTATTCCGAGGTACTTAAAAGACTCAACCTGTTTTATTTGAATGCCGTTGAAATTAAGTTTGTATCTTGAAGTATCAGTAGATTTAGTTTTTGATTTAACAATACAGAATTGAGTTTTTAGTGGATTTACTCTTAGTTTTATAGAGGCAAAATATTTAGCAAGAGAAGCACAGTTTGTTTCGAGAGTTTGAACCGCTTTTTCGGGAAATTTATTAGAATGAAATAATATTGTGTCATCTGCATATTGTATAACGTCACATGTTACTTGCTCGGACAAATCATTTATGTAAATATTAAATAATAACGGACCCAAAATGTTGTAAGATCAATATGTGTTGATTGAAAAGATTTCTTGTTGCAATAAATCGATCAAATATATAATTTTTTTTACTTTTGTCAAATTTTGATTTTTGCAACCGTTGAACATATTTCTTAATAGTTCCCATATTATGTGCATTTTGAAAGATATTGAGCAGAACATCACACAATTGATAATGGCTTCACAACAGATCCTTTAATTGCTGTTGGTACAAGTAGCTCACAACTATGTTTAGATGATAGAAAACAATTGTAGGATTTTTGATCAAATGAAAACATTTAAGCAGCATCTAACTCAAGATGAGCCCACTAAATTCAAAGAATGTGTGGAACAGAGAATGAAATCGCAGCAAAATTCTATTTGTTAATTGGCGCTTGAACATCACAGTACTTTTCTGACATATTACGGGTATTTTTATTGCCTTGATCTCGCAGTTAACAATTGTAATCAGGCTTGAATTTAAGGTTTCTAACATCTGTTTTTGTTTTTGTATCATTACTAAAATTTTTAATAAACTTCAAAAATTTTAAACTGGTTCACGAAAGGTTTTTAGATAATGCAAAATAATGTAAATTTTTCACAATGAGAGATACATTGTCTTGAATCAGCCCTAATACTATAGTATTTTGCTGTTCTCACTTCTAAAACTGTACAATTAAAAAATTAATAAACTCTATAAAATAACATAAGATAAGAGATAAGATAGATTCTTTATTCAGATAAATGTTAACAATTAAATAACTGATAATTTATCTGAATAGCGTCACTAAATTCACAAAAAACACATATATACAATTCACTTAAATTACAAAAGAAATCTTGCAGGCTATGGATAAATTACTATAGTGCTATTTTAATAACGAGTTATAGTATAGTCATTGTTATAAAATTTGTATCCTAGCCATGATTTTCCAGGAATATATTTTTGAATATATTACTTTTGATTGTGATTTGTGCCTATTATTTCAATTTAATCTCTAGAAAATAGTCCAATTTGTGCAAAAAAATATTATTGCAGCTATAACTCTTAGTGATGCATGTATAAAGTTTTCATAGAGCCATAGATATAGGTGATTATAATTAACACTAGAATTATGGATATGGGTCATTTCCTCTCGAAATTGAAATTTTCTTTAGTTATTACTTGATTTATCAACAGCCAAGTCATATGTTTTAGTTTTCGTATATGCTGATAATTTAAGTGAATTTTAAATTTGAACGTTTTGCATATTTTAGAATGAAGCGCTTAAATGAACATTGTATTTTCAAATAATTCAAGGAATAATTTTAGTAGTAATTTATAAAAAGTTGCCAGTTGGCCCACTGTCTGTGGTACAGAGTGCATAAATTTGAAGTTATTTTCTTCATTGATCCCACAAATTCTTCTGGCACTTTGATATATAAAAAAAGAAGAAACCCTGCATTCTAATTGCTACCATTGACTGATAAGGAACAGTGGGTTAAATCTAAGATTTCCCGTATTATCTGTTATATTTATTAGAAGTCCAATTCTCAATAAAGCATAAAAATGACAATATACTAAGTGTAAGCATTTTTCAGATAGTCTTATATAGCTCAAGTAAAAAAATGTAGTCACTTTTCAAAATTTGACTGTCATTAGTTTCCACACAGGTACAATTAATAGTTCAAGATATTGCCAAATACTCGAGAAATTTGTACCATTCGCAACCTGCTTATATCCCGATTCATAGATCTTAGAACCAGATGGAGGAAAAAATCCCACAAATCTCAAGAAGTTAGAGTCCGTTTAATGGATTCAGTTTCAAGACGTTTACCTGTCTGTTACGCTTTGCATGGCAAACTTGTCAAATAACTTTGTCACCAGCTTACAGGCTGAGACAATTATGTTTTCAAATATATTTTATAAACCTCTATTTGTCTTTCGTTTGTTATCAAAAATGTGTTTATGATGTGGCCACTTTGTTTACCTGAGCTATACCTTATTTAACAAATCTGTTCATTTTCAAATGATTTCATATTTTATCAAAATTTCTTTGCAGGAACTGCTTTTCATTGGTTTATTTGTGTAGTTGGCAGTAATACTGTAGAAATTATTTGATTTAACTCATGTGGAAAAGTAGTAACAAACTTATTAAATGTAAATATAAAAATGTGAGACATTCTGCCCTAAAGTATACATTAGAAATAATGGATTTGAAGTGCACAACGAACTTAAAAACAACTAGTCTGAATGCATTTTTGAAATTAAATATCTTGTAAATGAGACTTTGGACACTTTTAATGTAGAAACACATACTTCTGAATTTATGGAATGAAATATTGTTAAGAAATCATAATCATTGCATAATTTTATTTATATATTTTCATTATTGTCACGCCAAGTTTTAGAATTGAGTTGTGAATGAATACCCATTGAACTGACAGAGAAATATTCTTTTTAATAGATTTTCTCATTTCAGTATTAAAAAACGAACTTTTTCTTTTCGGAGTTTTCTTCAAAAAAAAATGCAATGAGAAATTCTTATGAAAATGCAGGAATATATCATGAACGAAGGAATGCATAAATACAACCAAAATCCAAAGCTACAAAAATATAAAATTCTTTAAATAAAAATATGGTTTCGGAAAATTTCTTTTACAGTAACCGTAACATGATATTAATTATAGGTGGAGACAAAAGGAGCTTCTATTTCAGAAGTTAAAAGATTAATCCATTTTGCAAAAACAGAAACGTTAACTAACTACATCTCTTGAATAACTTAGATTGAGTTAAGTGTTCCAAATTTTGTGCCTGATCTCTATTTCAGGCCAGTAGCCATTATTATCATCTAATGTTGATGAGAATTTCGAAATTTCCTAAAATTAAGCTAAAATTTTACCAAGATTGTACAAGATTTAAACTTTTGGAAAACATCGAAAAACTAGACCTTAGAAATGTATTTAACCACATTATTGATAGCAAGCTTACAACAATTGAAATACCTTATTTTATTTTACAATACTGGCTACGAGTCTGCCTTGGCTTAATACAAATTGCTTAAGTTTTGTATAGCCCTAGATGTGCTAAACAATTTTACACGCTGGACAGCTTTTTGAGTTAGATGTTTATCACAAAAGTAGTTTTTGGCTATTGGGTGGTAAATTTTATTAAGTAATTTTTATTAACATTGGGAAATTTTGATTCAAGACATTCGTCAATGTATACATAAATATAGATTATCACTTACAATCAGCAGCATTAATCGATTGGTAAATATGAAATTTATAAGTTCCATTGTTTTGTGTTTTCACTAAATATTTAAAGCAAAAATTTACATGTTCTGCAGACGAATAAATTCATAATAATTAACAAGGTGATAATAAGATGGTTAAAGAATAATTACATGCTTGTCCATTAACATCAAATTGGGTGTCTCCGATTGTCTATGACCATTTGAATCCATTGAGGCATGGAAAGAAAAAAGCTGTATTATAATTATAACAAATTCTATAAAAATAATCTTGAAGAGCTGACAATTTCTTGAAGCTTTTCTTGAATTCACTTTAACATTAAATAAGCAATTCCAGAGGTTTCCAAATTGTATTCAGATAAGATAATTTTTCTTACCTGCCAGGTAAGAAATATAATTTTTTTCTGAAACCAACTCTCAGTAACTAGCGGAAGAACATGAGTGCTTATAATAGGCATATATTAGTAGCAATCCCATATATTTTTTATCCTCATGAACTCGATGTGCTCGGACTACAGTTGAACCCGTGTTTCATCTAAAAAAATAAGCTATTCCCAATCTTCGAAAGAAGAAAGAAAGAATAAATATCCAAATTTAGAGTTGCTTCTTAAAATGTCAAATACTGTTTACAATTCTAAATAGCATTAAAAATGAACGATGCAGATAAAACAACAAATATATATACAAAAGTTAATACTTCCAAACGCAATTAAAGTTAAGGGCTTGGGCTATGGCAAATTTTGAAGCAGTCCATAGAATTGTAAATATTATAGAATTAAGACCTTGCCATTTGTACTCAAGTCTTTCATTTGAATAATTAAGCTAGTCTATATTAATTTCGTTTTTAAATTTTCTCATTTTGTTAATTTCTTTTATAGATTTAGTAGAATATTCAATTTATTTATTGATGTGTTGAGAAATGAATTTTTCATTATTTTTTGTTACATTTAAGAGATTTAATTTTTAGTGTTCTATGAATGTCTATACAATATTTTAGAAAATAGAAAATGTGATTTGTGACAATAGTATAAATATTGAAAACAAATTAGCTGGTATATTTTTTTAAATAGCACACTATGCATTTATAAAAGTTTTTGTTAATTTTTTATTTCTATATTACAATTAGATAAATGATTATCCGCTAGCAGTGTTGTTCATTTATGTTTACACTACAGCTTGAAAAGAAGTGATTATTGGAGTTCGTTTGCTAAAGAGTCCCGTTTTTGTTAGCATGTAGGGCATATTCAAACTGTTCTTATATCCATCGCTCCAATCATTATTCAATGACAATTTTGAGCAGAAGGCAGAACGATGACGCAAATACTGTTCACATCTGCAACCGGATCTGTGGTCCACTGAATTATCAGATCTGTTGGATCGCATGGGTTTAGCAAACATGTAAACGTACAAAAAGTTGGCTAAGTCACATTTCAGTATTTTTTACAGTAACTTCCCTCTCACACACAATAGGCTAAAAATGTTATTGCAAGCTGTTATTTTAGTGCACAAAAGGGTCAAGTCTACAATCAAAATTGCCATCATCATGGAATTTCTTTGTAATTAAAAGCTGTTGTAATGACCCATATCTCTACTTTTAAAGACTGCTCACTCTAGTATTGCAATGTATCTAGGATCTAACCAACATTGAACAAAGAGTTTAAGCCAGTACTATTTATGTTTTCTGCATGTATAATTGACATGCTCTACATTACAGTATTAGTGTTTGTATTTCTTCTTCAACTCGTTCATGAAGATTTCTACCAAAGATTTAACCATTTTTTCCAAAACCGTGGACACATATTTCTCCCAAACGATCATGACTTTGGAGTCATTAAGCAACAGAAAAAAACTACATGACATATGTCCTTCATGGCTATGTCAATATCCCTGAAGCTACGCAAATATCCAACCCATTTGATTTAGTAAATATGAAATCGACGAACTTCAGAGATTATGTAACATATTCTAAATTGTTTTTGAAGATAGGGAGTCGAAAGGATGCTAGATCATTGCTACATCTATGACAAAAATGAAGTCGTTGACCTAGATATCGGTGTACAGTCCTTATAGGCGCATAAATCAGAAATTTGGGTTCACTGCATGCTCAAACGATAGATCATCGATGATTTTGAAACCATAAAAGGCGCTCACCAATCTCAGCACCATTGTGGACGCACAGTATGATGAAAATGGTGAAAAGATTATGTTTGCAAAATACAATGACCTATTCAGCAATATTGTCAAGAAGGGTGCTTTGGTGAGTAAGTACCTTGAGTAATACAGTAACCTGCTTTTTGATGATGGTGGAGCTAACGGAAACGATAAAGAGTCTGATGATGTTTATTAAATGTCATAGTTGATATGCAATCACGGAGTGGTTTATATTCACTCTGTATAATTTTTTGTAATTGTACATTTGATGTCTATTTTATTTTGGTATCCAAAGAGTTTGTATGTGTTAATAATAATACTGGTATTGTAAAATCATAATTTTCATGTCAACGTTATAAAAAATGTTAAAAACTTAAAATTTGAATATTTTTTGAACATTGAATCAATAATATAATTCATATATCAACAGTCTTACTATATAATAATAAGAGTCAAAAGCAAATGATTATTTCTTGCTTGTACAAATGTAGAAAAGGATAATAATACAAAATCTATAAACTACCAATATATATATCTATAAAATAAAATTGTACAAAATATTTTAAACCACTAGAAGAAACAATGAGCACTCATTTGCATTTTGTTATTTAGATATGTATGTAATCAGTAAATGTGCTGGCATCTCCTAGCATAATAATAATAATAATAATAATAATAATAATAATAATAAAAATAATAATAATAAAATTGAATTTTACCATACAAAGTAGGTATAACAAAAAAATAAAATTAAAAATTTTACAAAAGAGTATTGATTAATTAGATGAATGACGGGAAAACATTTACAAAAAGCAAGGAGTTACATTTAAAAGATATTCCATGAATAGATATAGAGCTTTCGAAATAAGATAAGAGTTTTAGCTTGAAATAAGAAGGATGAGACCATAGATCTATGTAAAGATGTTGGATTAAAAAATTAACTATTAACAGGAGAAATTCTTCGGTAAAAGAAATTGGCAGTGGAAATAGATTTGTGAATTCTGGGAAGATGAAGCGTAAGATTAGAAGAGGATCTATTGCCACACAATGAAGAAGAGAATTTTATAAAATCAAAAATATCAAATCATAGTGTCCTATGAGAATTTTATTGAGGAATATTAAGTCAAGAAATTTAAGATAAAGTGATATTGGAAGGAGTTATGAATTAAGTAGAAGATGTAAGTAAGAATTTCGAGACGAAAATATCCATTTGAGAGCCCGATACAAGATACGATCAATTTTAATTGCAGCAGTGCGATTGAGAGACCAGCATTGAGAACCATAACAGAAACTAGAAATACAATATGATTTAAAGAGTATTAATTTTATGTGACTATTTGAAGAATTTGTGATGGACGATTTGAGTAAATATGTTAATGCCCCAAAAGACATTAATAGAAGTTATGAGCCTAAATATTGCGAAAAACTAATAAATATGATAACTAGTCAAAGTCACAATCCTATTTTTACAAAAACTTAAATTATGATATCTATATATCAACACATAGTATATGATGAATAGGAAACTTGTGCAATCGATTTGCAATAATTGCCTGAACGATTTGATTGTACAGATTGTCCCATAAGTAAGGAACAATTTGAAAATAAAAACAAAATTACTACCGCACATCATTCGAAAGCGCGCAGGTGCACCATCCTGCATAAAATGGTAGTTTGCGGTGTTGTCCTAGAAATGGTGTGAGACGTAATGAAGCTGTAAAACCAAACCATAAACACATAACTTTTGTGGATGCAGTGACTTTACTAAATAGTTATTCGGCTTCTTTTGGCCCCATATGCGACAAGGATACCGGCTTATATCTTCATTGAGATGCATGTATGCCTTAGTCTGTCCACAAAAATCTTGAAATGCTTGCTTCATTGACCTTCAGCCAATTTGCAAAGTTCAACCGCTGTTGCATATCACCTTTAATTTCCTGTAACAACTGCAATTTATTTGGTCAATAAGCTGAATTCGTTCATCATGGTTGCAAGATGACCTACCTGTCTTTGGTAGATCATGCAATGTGTATTCACTTTCAAATTTATTTATCAGCTTCATGGCCACTGGTGGACGACATGGATCATTGACAAGTTTATTTTGTTTTGTAAGACCTGATTGCTTGTGTAGGGCTCCTTCCGTTTTCATAATAGCACTGTACAAACTCAAATCTCATCTCCATATCCATAATTTAAAATAATGAAACTCTAAAGGTATATATACATTAAACGATAAATTACAGAGGTTTAAAGAAACCGGCCAAGTCGCCCCATTTTACGATATCTAAAATTCTCTTTTCAGTGTATTACAATGGCTCCGCTTCTAATCTCATGTTTCATCTACTCAATTTCACAAAGCTATTTCCACCTCCAATTTCACATATCGTATCTTTTTTCCTGCAAATTTTATATTTAAACATCTTGATATAAATCTATGGTATCATCCTTCATTTTTCAGGTGCATATTTCCAAAAATCTATATCTAAGTATGTTTTACCTGTCTTTCATCTAACTAAGCATTTCTCTTTTGCTAATATGTTTGTCGTTATTATTATTATTATCATTATTATGTTCAGCAATCTAATATTTGTTTAAATTATTAAATACTAGCAGGGGTACCCGGCGTTGCCCGGGGTATTTGAAAAGGCGTTCATTCTGTTGTTCTTCAGTTTCCCTCTGCCTTGCTAAGGACATTCTCTTAGCTTGAGGGTTTTTTCTTGATAAGGCTGTCTTTTTTGGAGGCATGGTTTAACAAATATTAATTGAGCTACTTAATTTTGGAATTCTTAAATCTTTGACTGCAAACCATCAACTGAGTGGCCTTAAATGTTAATTTTTCAAATTTTTTTTGCACTGTAATTCACTAAGTAAAGATCACTTGATGTGTACTCTTTGAGTGTCACAGGTCAACTGAATGGCCTTGAAAGTTTTTTGTCCTTTTATATGTTTTAAAAAACGTTTTTTGTCCTTTTATATGTTTTAAAAAACGTTTTTTGTCCTTTTATATGTTTTAAAAAACGTTTTTTGAAGTATGACTCACTAACCTAAATTTTGGTGCACCTATAAAAGACCTGATATATAAAAGATCTATCATCAAAAAATTAACTATCAGTTTAGGATTTTTATTCAAAGAGTAAGGAAGTCCTTTGGAAACTAAAATACTTACTTCATAGAAAAAATAACCATTTTGACCCGACCTACTAAGCCCCCCTCCCCCCGGGACCCCCATTTTGACCCCCCAAAAATCCCACTGTGAAAGTGAGTTCCTATGTAAAGTTTGGTGGCAAATTGCAGTTAATAACAGTGAAAATCGCAAAAAATGACCCCCCCGGACCCCCCCCTGGGACCCCCATTTTGACCCCCCTAAAACCTTCCCAGGGTGATAGGGAGTCACCATGCAAAGTTTGGTGACAATCCGCCCAGTAGTTTAGGCGTGCATAGCGCACATACAGACGACAATTCAATTTTATAGTTATAGATAATGAAGATAAGGAGAAGAAAATGCAAAGACCGTTGTGCAAGGTAAATTTCAATCACAGCTTTATAATACCAAATTTTTAAATAAATATTTAAAAGAAGTACGATTTTGGAAGAGCATTTGGAAAGTAAGCAGGTCAAGCAGAAACTTAAACAGGGAGAACGCGTGCCTGCAACTGCAAATTCATACAATAACTCGAGACAGTACTAGAGTTGCATGATATCTTTCTTCAAAAATTTTGAGGTATATATTAAAACAGAGCATATTCTTAAGATAGATTATTTCAAAAATTTTGTTAATTACATGATATAAAATGATAAACATTGAATATTCTAGAGTCAAGGAATGCATTTCAGAATTATCGCCATGAGATGAACTTGAACTCGAGCAAGTCGAGCTTTTAACGATATTGAGTTTCTTGCCTGAATTTGGTAGTTAATCAATTTTACATATACTGTACATGTTCATTGAATGTCTACTTCAATCCACATACCAAGAATTGAATTATTAAAAATGCATGTCATTTTGAAGATTTTTTCGAGTTAATTAAGTTAAATGAAATCTTCCCGGAAATATATCTTAATTAATTTGCATGGTAAAAATTATCTAGAAAATATATTGAAATAAAGAATTTGTTATTGGTAAGAATTTTTATAACTATCAATAATTAATAATGTAAATAAACTATAAAATTTAGTGAAAATTTTAAAGTTTATTATACAGGGTGTTTCAGTTAGACTGTATATATTTAAAAGGCTACCATATCGATGGCAGATTATCTATGCAATATATTTTTATATCCACGTATAGCTAGTTGAGGGAGATTTTTACGCATATTTTTATGTAGATTTTTCACGTATATTTTTATGATTATCCGCCATTTTAACGCAACACTTTTATTCTTTCACTAACCTTAAAACAAGCAAAGTGCTGTCTGGCGTACTGCAAAGAATGCTGTATTGATAGAGGTTCACAACATTTCTGATGTCAATTTCAAGATATGACTAACTTTCTGTGATTGGTTCCAACAGAAACTGAATTTTGTACCGGATATTCTGTCGAAAATTATTTTTTCTGATTAAAAAATAGTGGGCTCTTGACTCGTCTCCAGACTCACAAAACGAACGACTTTGGTCTATGATAAATCCCAAAGAACTTTCCATTTGTAAATACTAAGGAAAGAAAATGGCAATGCGCTGGATGGGGTCCTTCAAGGATGACCTTTGGGAGCATTTTGGTTTGTTAATGAAAAAAATGAATTATGCACAGCTTTACAAGCTGAATTTAAAAATCAAATGTATTAATATCCAATTTTTGTTGAGCACTTGGATGTAAATATTATGAAATAATTCGAAAAGATACTTTGCAGCCTTTAAAAATACAATTAAAATATAAAAACATAATCAACCAAAAGTATTGAGTTGTCGTTGAAACATTTAGATAAAAAAACAAAATTTAAATTTTCATTGGATATGTAGTTGAACACATGGATACAGTAGAATTGCATGAAGTATATTTTTCAACATAATAACTGGAAGAATTAACATACAGACCTTTGCTGAGGAATGTCGAAAGAGCAAGTGCAAAAACAATTGTAAACCCTTGTTACCACAATTGCTGGGTTCCGATAAACAGCTTTTGCGTATTGACTTGAGGTGTATTTGAAATAAATACAATAATATTTAACCCTAACCCTAGCGCAATATATTTTAAGCATCTGAGAAATGTGTGGTAAACAGTGGCGTAGCCAAAAAATATTGGGGGAAATATTTGATAAGTTCAAGGGAACTACAAAGTGTTGGTCCGGGGCATGTCCCCGTTCACTGCTTGTCTACGCCTATGGTGGTAAACCATAAAATGTCAACAAAATAAATTAACATAATTAAATTGGATATACAAGACAATTGTCAAATGAATATCAAAATTTGTAGAATTCAATAAGATCATCAACGTATATAAATGTTACATCATATGAAATGGTTATTGTTTCTGAATTACTAACTAAATACAAATTATGCTTTGGAACAAAGTAACACATGACCATGATTCTGAGTTGAATCAATTTTTTACCAGCTGAAAAAGTTAAAGAATTCAACACCCCTTCCAGATTTTTGGATACGTTTATGTTTTAAATATCACTACAGTTAGATCCTAATGCTTTAATGGGAATCACAATGCTATTCATAAACTAAAGTTATTAGCGAATGACAGATTCGTTCTCATTTGGATTGAGCAGTGTTGATATATATTTATCAGAAATGCATGAAAGATTTAACTGATTGTTCAACAGATTTCAAAAATAATTCTCTTTAGTATCGAAGTAAAAATATTGAATTTCAACAGAATGAATGGTTGAGCATAGCAAATGCTTATATGTGAAATAGTTAAGACTGAATAAACTTTCAGATCGTTAAGAAAATATTGAATTAATGCATTTTGCTCATCAATAAATTCTGTTCTCCTTTGGAAATTGATCTCAACATATTTCTGCACATAAAAATCTTAAAATAGATTATTTTAAATCTGTTATACTGGAATCTTTTCTAGCAGAATCTGTTTTATGGGATCTGTACATGTTAATAGAAATATACATCACTGAGTTAGAGGTGAATAGCCTTAGAAGGACATGTCACTATCTATTTTAACTAATTAGAATTTATAAGTTGTTGCAAAAATAACATCTGACACTTCATAATTAATAAAATGCGATGGGGTTTATGAAGAGTATTATAAATGTTCCATATAGCCCATCATTTTCTTTCAAAATTGCTCACATCTTGGTATAGGGCTTTGGACTGAGCCCTGTACTGTTATCTCCCCAATTGCTTTAGTCATAAATTTTTTCCAAAATTCCAGATTGTTTGGTCAGTTGCAGGGATTCACATTGTCTTTAATAGTTCTTCATAAATAAATTATCTAATAGCGATATATCAAGAACACACTCCCAATAATTCAATCTTTAGGAAGTTGAGTTGAGATAAAGTCGAGTGCGTTAATGGAAATCATTATTCGAAAAACACCTATTGAGCAATTTAATTCAGAATCAAATCTTGGTAATAGGCTTTATTGGATCAAATATTATTCATTGAATTTAAGCTAGGCAAATTTTCTTATAACCCCCCCCCTCTCTAAGCCTGTTTCAATAAACCAATAAAAATAATAAAACATGTTAATTTAATATTGAAAAATATAATTGTCTAAACAGTGAGTAATATTTACGAATAATTTTCTCCAATCAGCATCAATGTAAATAGAAATTCCAAGAGATTTCAAAAGAGATAATACCTCAGAAAGGAAATGAACTAATAGAGGTAAACTCAATACCTACTTTGAAGTCGACAAATTAATTGATGAATTGCTTTATTCTGACAACACTACATTTCTGTTATTGATCTAAACTATTTTCAAAAGAGAGATGTTGCTGGAAATCAAATCCTTCAAAATGAATGAATTAAAAATTGATTAGTTTTATTAAGTGGGCATTGCAAGTAATATCTCTTAGTCTGTATGTTATACATTAAATTATAATGAAAGACGACCATGTCTTCAAAATTGTGAATCATCCTTATATGTGTTGAAAATTTGCTTAGAAACAGTGAAGGAAAGCTATTATTTCTTAATAGTAAGCAATATTGAATTATTGCAATACTCTTAGATTCTATAATAAACTGCGGCTTTAAATGTCTGAAGACTTATTAGTTACTTGATATTAAGCAACAATGTTATATTGCAGTCACTATGAGTTGTGCAGCTTTTTACCATAATACATTGAATGAGGTGTTCCAAGAGTTCTAAAATTATTAACAATTTCACTTGACTCTCTTGAATGCCATACAGGAAGAGGAAATAGTCTTTTAAGATATATAGAATAGGGGATGTTTGTGTGAATCTCCTCTATGATTACCAAACAGAGCAAAAGTTGCAAATATTTAGGATATCCTTTATATCCGACATAACTCTAGATCATCAACGAAGATTGAAATGGAAAGGAATGAAAATTTAACTTCTAGTACACACAGACTCAACTATGATAGTGGCAGACGAACATTTATATTATGTGGTTAAGCTCTAGGCAAATACACGAACTTGCCTCAGTCTATGTTGTAGTGAACTTTAGCAATGAAGTCAAAGTCCATGTAACAGTAAAAAATAACATATAATTCTATAAAAATAAATTCGATTAAAGAGCGCTTTGAATAAATTTGATAGCTGCAATAATGTTGGAATTTACTGGTATTGAGAGCGATTATGCTTGAATCAACTATTTTAGTGAGAGGAGCATGCTCAAACCAGGAATCTCTATTCCTTGCCTTCTGTCTATGTATATCTTTTCTCTCTACCTTTATCCTACTCTGATATGCATTTCTTTACTCATCTTCAGCACCACATAACTGAACTCCTGTCATAATCGCTTGATACCTATATATATATATATATATATTTAATGTCTTTGCTTCTACAGCTTTCTGAACACATGCTAGTTCCTTACATTCCCATTGCCTCAGCATTTCAATCTACTCACATCGCGATTTTGGCTTAATGTTCTTTCTGTTGCTAGTTTCCTTATCTAACTCCCTCAGTGCATTCTGCATCAGTAATGGTCTTCCCACTAACATTCAATCTAGACACCCACTAACCACATACTTCTCTAATTCTGCTGATAGTCTCTCATGAACACTTGTGAACTTTTTCTATGTAAGCATTGTAATATTATTAAGGTAAAGTTCAAAGAAAACTTCTCAATGTTTTGCCGGAAAACAACAAGATGAATTTGCTTCATTTCCAGCATACTATAAGCTCGACTCTTACAACAATTAATCACAATCACTCTGAGGAGCTCAAATAGCAGCCGAATGCACTGGTCACAATGAGCTTCTGATTATGGAACAATCAAAGGAAAAGAAAATTTGTTGAGAGATTTAGGAACATGTTGCGCACGAATGTTACACAGCACTAACTTATAACTGTATTTGGAAATATAATAGCATGAATAATAAATGTGCAATGTCTTCTTTTGACAGAAGAAAGGTTAGTGTATAACGACATACCCTTAGTAAAGATGAGGATTCTATTCAAAAATAGAATAGAAAATGGTTACTTTTGCACAAAATGTATGATGTTGTTATTACCAATAATTTAATGAATCCTTGCCCCAAAATGAATTACCGAATTATATTGTAACATGGTAAATGATCTACATTGCAACTTCTTGTATCATTGTCTATCACATTATCTCATAACATGACTGTTGAGAGCAGAGTATCTAATAATAATTACCAATGCTCAGGGATCTATCAATATGAAAATTGAGCTTATCGTCTTAAAAATGTTAGTAAGTTTAAACGATATTTTGAGTAAAATTATATTCCAATGATAAATAAATATTTTCAATAGCAGTGAAGTTGCATATTTTCATCCCAGGCATTGTGTGACAACATTCCTAGCAGGTAGTAGCATTGGAGCTCTTCAAGAATTCACCCCTTCAATTGTCGGTGAAAATACATGGGCTCTTTATGGAATTTTATTCTTGATTTACTACGAACAGATAGATATATTTTAAACATCAAGATGGAGGAAAACTACACCTATATCTTAATAAATGTGGATCATTCCTAAACATGATTCTGGGAAAAAATTCCTTTTTATAAAGGAAAATTATAGATTTTGGCATTTATATTTAGTTTATTTTTATAATTCTATTGAACAATAACCCTTAGTAGTCTGTATGAATTTCAAATACCATTAAATGTTGAAATTATGCTTGAATTTTTTGCTTAACAGCTTAACGTTATATTGAAAGACGTCTGCTCTAATGTTGAATCTGTAGACATACTTTCTGAAAGAATAGACTTGCTTGAGGGATTTCATTTATAATCTCATTGCACATTTACATCTCAGTTAACAACAAGTAGAAGGGTCCAAGTTTAAGTAATGGAATGCAATCAGTAAATGGCTGAATTAAGCAAGTTCTGAATTTAATCAATCCAACTGGAATTAAAAAATAGAAATAACAGGTGCGGGAATTAAATATGGAAAGTTGATTCTAATAACTACCTAGACTAAATTCGTCCGCTTCAATGCTAATTACATCCGAATTTGATCCTAAAGAATCTGCAACACAATGCTTGGCCAAACATTTCTACATGCAAAATTTGAGGTTTTGTTAAAGAGGTGTTTATGTGTTAACGCTTATGTAAACATGCTGAAATATAGAAAACCGAAGAACAAATGCAATTTGTGACATTAGGTTTGTGATTGCCTTAGAAAAATACTCTCATTTCTTTGGTAATTGAATTGATGTTGGGGTCTCGTATTTAGTCCCGGAGAGACTGAGACCTGATACCGGACCAAAACTGCAACCGGTCAGAAATGATTATTGGTAACCGGCAACCGGTTGAGCTAAGCACTCGTCGTTTATTGGCCGCTTAACCGGTGACCGGTCAAATTTTTCAATAAATGTAAACAAACTTGTTGACCAAATTATATTCATTGCATTTTTATACATTACTTTTTATTACTTATATTATAGTAAAATTTTTTGTAAATATATGTTATTTATTATTGTGGTAAAATTTTACGCCTGCCTTGCATCGTGTAAAATACAGTAAACAAAAATAACAAATCTACGATTTTTAATTTTTACAAAAAATTATTAATACATGTTTTTCAACATGAAGTAGTTAAAGAAGCGTGCAATTGAAATGCAACTGCATGCCTTCAATTGAAAAAAAATAAAACACAATATGATTTGCAATATCGAAATCAATACGAATTAGAAATTGCATGAAAATACCGCATGGAAATATAAGGTTAATTTTCAAAAGTACAATTACCTGCAATTATTATTCGTGAATTATAATAGACAGTCTTGTTGAATAAAAAGATATTTGATATTTTTAAATAAAGCTCGTTTTTTGCAATTTTGATGGATAATTTCCCAAAAATATTAGATATTTTTATTAATTAGACCGGTAAAAATACGGTTCAATTAGCCGGTCAGCATGCGTATCGGTAACCAGTAGATATCGGTTTGGCCGGTGAACAGTTACAGCACAGTACCAGACCCAATAATACTTCCGGGACCGAGGCCAAATGTTTCAAGATCAGACCAGATACCTATATATGTATAATATGAGGGATTGATGCCCTAGTATTTTAAACATTAAGCATTTAATTTGCCAAAAATTAATGATATGAATTTTGTTACATCTAGTTACATCTTAGTTATCAACTAAATAAATTTTAATTGGATACTAAATTTATGACACTAATGACTATCGGGACCAAAAAAACACGCTAGGATCAAGTGCGGACGGAATCACTGGTCCCGTTACGGCGCGTATCGAGAATTTCTAAAGTGGGGGGGGGGGGGGGGGG
>CABFPE010000093.1:1275312-1286181 GCA_900660155.1 Hofstenia miamia
GAAAATGAGTGAAGAAAAAAGCAAACTTGCCAACAAGATTTTGAACAATAAAAGACTTTTTCTGCATACTTATTATATTGAAAATACAAATATTTCTAGCTGCAATTTTAGAAATAACAACTATTTCAAGATACCTCTAGTGCTCATAGAAACACATAAAAATGCACTTTTTATATTGCTATTAAAAATGTTAAATTCCAAATTTTGTTCAATTTTAAGTAATTTTATAATTTGTTGGTAAACATATTCCTCAGTCTGTTTTTAACTGGAGGACAAATAAGTGCTATGATGCTATAAATGCTATTTTGATAACATTATATTTTTTTCCTTAACAATAATGCTATATTAACTATATATTGTCAGGGCTTCGTTTATTCAGTTTAAATTAATGAAGTTGAAAAATTTTTGAAACTTGAGATTAAATATATATATATATATATATATATATATATATATATATAAAATTTAATATAAATGAATTCGTCCAACAAAATTTAAAAGAATATTGGTTCTATGCTCGTAAATGAGCTTTTACATCCATAAAAATGTTGCACAAGTGTTTTGTCAAAATGTTTCTTTACGCACAGACAGACATAGTAATAAAAGTTTAGGGGCTGTAGTAGAACATCAAACACTAGAGTTTTGTCTATTGCCAAAATCATGATAAATCTTCTAGATCTGGCACAGTGACCTCTTTTGGCGTCATCCTATGCATATTAGCGTCTTGCACATTGCTTCTTGTTTTGCTTACGAGCTGCATAGAAAATTTCAATTTCACAATCAAGGTCTATGATTTTCCCTAGTGCACTGATAGTAGAAATAAAATGCGATTTTCTGGCATGATTAGGGTACTTTATATGACGTCATCCTTTTGCAAATCAGTGGTTAAAGCCACTGCGTCATTATTCAAATGAACCAATCTGGGCAAATGATTTCTCATCAAGTTAATGTTATAAAAATCAATATAGAAAGCTTGGGTTTGGCATTCGTACATTGTGAAATGATTAGAACAAATTTCATGTAGTCTTCTCGGTTGCTTCAAATATCAACAATTACTTTGATGCTGTTAATCTTTCGATATTTCACTTTTCTGCTCATTTATTTTTATTGTTCCGATTAATTCTTAATTTAATCATTATCAGGGAGCAGTGGCGTGTCCAAGGGGAGCATGGCAGAATGTTCCCCGTCAGGTTTTCAACATTGATTCTGATTAAATCAAAAAATTTTTGTAAAAAACTTAAAATAGTATTAAAACACAAGGTGGTGGGATGCTTTTTAAGGATATATTTTTTCAATATTTTAAAAAATTTGAACGGGCTTCGGCTTGCTTTTAATCACTAAAGTTCATCACAATTGAGATGCTCAGTTAGGGAATGCATGTAAGACTTATCTATTTTTAAAATGGATTAATAATTTTTGCTATTTCGAGCAGTTTCCGTTGATATATAATGAATTCCAGAGTCATATGAAAATATTTTTCCATAATGAAATAATGTTATATTCTATAAAACCAATTAAATCTACTATTTATATAGATATAATGCTAGGATTTGCAACTATCTGGTGATACATTGACTTTGTAAATGATCCAATTATATATAGAGTCTATATCCGTGGGAATATAGGCGAATTTAGTGAGAAATACCTAAACTCTTAGGTAGAAGTATGCCATAAATCAAAGAAAGCTTTTCCAATAAATATTCACACCAGAACCCCATTCATTTATTGAAGAATCATTTAAATCAAGGATTAAATTAACGCATTATATAAATGGACATTTTTTGGAAATGGAAGCGATTGGAATCAAGTTGTGTTAATGTCACCTTTAGCAATTCAATCATACATGTTGCATTGATGATCTATTCAAATATGATTAAAGTTATTCGTATTTCAATGTACTTTGGTTAAAGGTCAATTCTTAGTCGTGCATTTATGTGCAGAATTACGCACAACGAAAGATAAATAATGAATAGACCTAGATTTAACAATCGATATTTGTCTTGACAAATTAAAATCATTAGCAATGATATTTGAACTCTAAATTTGAATGTATATTATTTAAAAATAATGCATATATTTATTTAACACTATTATACTTGACAAAAACAAAAAGTTAAAGATTTTGCATTTCTATATGGTTACTTACTATTACTAAGAAGTTATAAAAGAGATTCTACTCAGATATAATATACAGAATTTTTATTTAGTTATATATTGCAGTCAGGAGGATATCTAGGATTTTTTTAGGGGTGCCAGGCCCCAAACTGCCTCTACAAAAGTATGACTCACACTTGCACTTGATGCAAGAAAACATCTAACCGTTATTTACTACAATGTGAAATGGTAGAATTTTTTTTGGATTTATTAAAAATTGTAATAAGAATACTGTTGTAAGAAAAAGAATATTAGAAATTCATTTATTGTTGTGTTTTGATTTCATTTTTCTCACGCTTAATAGCAGGCTTTGTCCTGCACCTATTGAATATTAGACTTAGGGAGTCAGGCCTCTAGCAATTGAGACAATAGAGTGTGTTCACAATACAGAGAGAATCAAATTTTTGCTAAATTTTCTTAAATCACTAACTTTCGAAATCTTCATACTTTACGAAGTTGTCATTACACTCTGCATGGTTGCAGTCGACTCCCCAGTTCAGGAATGGGCTAGCTGACATATCGGATGGCAGTTCCAAAAGGAGCTATATCGCGTGAATCAATTATTTAGACCCCTTTTGAATTTTCAAATTTCAGTTCAAATTGGGATTTCAATGGCAGAAACACTGAAAAGCAGTGTTGTAACCTTTTTGGAATTAGTAGGAAATGGTTTATAGAAGCTGGTGCAAGTCACAATCCCCGAGTTATCTCATTTTTGAACTGGGACCTCATCATGTGGTCTGGGTACCAGTGGTCGTTCATCATTTAATGGAGATACTTCTGCATGGAAGTGAATAAGCGATAGCCACTAAACATCTATCAATTGCATATTTCCATGATAGATTACACACCAGACAACAAAATACTTCGCAACTTGTAGTTGTCAAATAATCCACATTCACATACATTATGTTTTATTAACATGAAATTTCGAAAAAAACTTACCACACTTCCCAAAGTTTTATTTTTTACTTCAATAACTGTTGTTTTTTGTTTTGTATATTGCTTACAATATAATATACATATTCACAAAATATATCCCACGCAAGGATCAACAACTTAAACTTTAAGGATCTTGCGAGTTATTGTAAATTCGAATCTAATGCTTGAAAGCGAATTTTATGTGCGCTAAAATTAGAAAAAACTAAAGAATATATCAGTGGGACAAATGAATGGTTCATTTTGTTTTCAACAAAAGAAGCAATTGTCACTGCAACTACAGCTATGCACGGTTGATTAACACTAAAACAGCGAGCACTCATTGAGAATATATTTATATCCGATGTTTCAAATGCAAAAATTATTGAATAGAAACATGGTTTCTACTAACAGTAAATTCAATGAGATTATAAACATAATTGGAAGTACATGTACCTGCTAGTGTTTTTGCTCTATGAATAATCAAGCAAACAAAAAAGACTTAATCATTTTGCCCTGTCGTCGCGTTTCTATTGTTACAAACAGAGCATATTATTTCTCAAAATATCAAACAATTTAATTTGTAATCAAAATTTCCAGCAAATTTATGATAATTAGCATGAAACAGTTCAAAATTTATATATTACAGAACCAAGCTAATTTTTTTGAAATATCAACGTCATGTAAAATATTCGTTTAAGCATTAGCATGGAACTTCCAAGAACTTTAAAACTTAAGTTGGTGACATTGCCATGGGATAAAAATACACTCAGAAACAAACAACAAATTAAGCTAAGTAATTATATAAAAATCATGCAAATATTTACAATTAAAATCAGACTTGTCAACGAGCCGAGCTTCTAACGAGCCGAGCCGAGCCGAGCTTGAGCGAAGTATTTAATATAAAACGAGCCCAAAACGAGCCTATTTTAGGCAAAGCAAGTTTATAGTTCTGCTTGTTAATTTGATTATGGAGATTTTTCTTATTTTTTGCAGTCAGTATGCCTTTCCTATAATCTTATTTAAAAAATGTTTATTAAATAATAGGAAGAGCTATGTAAAAAATTCTTTGAGCACAATATTTTAAAAAAAATACGAGCTAAAACGACCCTTATTCAAAGATTTTATGTGGCCAGCCGAGCCGAACTTACACAAAATTTAAACGCGCCGAGCCGAGCCGAGCCGAGCCGAGCCGAGCTTTGAAATGTCGGCTCGTTGACAAGTCTGATTAAAATATATTAAAATCATATATTTGAATGGTTTTTGTATCATAGAAAATATTATTTTAATAATAAATAATAAAGAAATATATATGTGATAAATATGATTGCGGGCATATATATTTTTTCTATTATGAAATGTTTTAAAGGAGTTTGTTTTAATTGCAAAATGTTCATGCTAATCGATGTCTAGTCTAGAAATCAGATAAAAACGGTTCACATTTATATTATAATTCGATCAGTCTGGAATGTTATCTGGTTTCGAGCAAATGCCTTTTTCTAAATTAATTTTCCGTCCATTTCTTCTGAGGTGTTTGTAAAGAAAACTCAATTTATAAAGAGGAAATTGAGTTGGATTTGAAGGAAGTTACACAACGTTCATTTATTGATGACCATGCTTGTAATAAAACCACTCTTCCTTAAAAATACCTCTAGTTGTTTCTGGAATACAAGCACTTTTAAACTTTTATTTTCTCAAAAATCCAAATTTTTCTTTTTATGCAGCTCTAAAATAACTGTCAATTTCAATTTTGATGAATCATTTCTGTGTCATATTAGATGGTTTTCAAGGGTAAAATTTAATTTTTTAAATATATTATTTAATACTTCGAGTTAAGTGTATTATCAGTGGCATACGCAAGGGACACATGGTCGAATGCTCTCCGTCAGGCTTTCAAAATTGATATTTATTGATTAAATCAGAAATTTCTCTGCAAAAATTAAAAACAAGGTGGTATAATGCATTTTTATGGTCCACTTTTAAAATACATGTATTTCCCAAAATGTCGGCATAAAATCCTGCGTACGCCTCTGCCTAATATTACGTTATTCTTGAACGTAATTTTAACCCGTTTTACGAAATATTAGATTAAACCTAAGATTTTTATATATTTCAGGAATAGTTTCAAATATTTTAGGCATTTTGTTATGATAAAAAACGCTTTCTATTGAGGTAATAAAAATAATTATGTCGAAAAATGTGCGAGAAAAGGTGTGCCAGGTAGATTGAACTAAATATCTAACGCTTGTAATTGTTTGTACACAAGCTAAAGCTTGCAGGTCATGTAACCCTAAAGCTGCTCATGCAACATATTAATAGTATTATATTCTTATTTATTTTCTTCTTTATATCCTAAATTATTGGTAATATTTTGATATATTGGCATATTCTTACATTTTTGCAATTGCTTTGGATGCTGGATGATAATGTAAACGTACGTCTTAGAACAATATATCATGATTATGTTTTGCGTTGTGAATTATTTCTGCCATGATTAAGGTTAGGAAATGCATATTCATTTGTGCGGAAAAATGATATTTTTAATACCTGTAATATAACTGCAAAATGAAATTATTTTGTTTCTAGAATTCATCTCCAGCTGTTATGCGTACAATTTATCTCTGTTACGACTCAATTGCAGCTTTATTACATCTAGCAAGCACAGTTGTATCACTTTTATTAAACAAATTGAAATTTGCAGTAGCAATTAAGAAATAGTGATACAATAATTCATTTCAATTTCTGTGTAATATGATGGTATTGGGGGTATTGTTAGATAACCCATAAAAAACATTGTCTTTCTATTGAAACATTAACTTTGACTCTTGAACACCCTTTCATCATCATCATCATCATCACCATCATCATCATCATCATCATCATCATCATCATCATCATCATCATCATCATCATCATCATCATCATCATCATCATCATTATAAAAGGAAGAATTGTTTATAACACTATTACGCTCCAGTTGCAGTGACCCAACTTACAGCATGCAAGTAATTTCAAAAAGGTTGCAGAGCACCTTATTGAAGTGAGACATGTGAATTTATTTATTACAAATACAAACTCTTATTTCACCTTATAGAACATCTTAATGCAAAATATTTTCAGTACTAGATTAAAAAAATAATATTTTTTAAAAAATGGCTGCAATGAATTTTCAATGAAAGTTTAAAAATTACATATTATTTATAACCTGATTGATTTGATCAAAATGGTATTCATAAAAAATGAATGGGTTGTGAAAATTTGGAATATAGAATTATTGCAATGCCTCTATTTCTCAGAAAAATTTTGTTAGTTTTTAGGAAAAATGCTTTTAGTATATACATTTTGGAATTTGAAATTTATCAATTACCACAGTGTTTCAAGGTTCGGCCTTCGACGCGTTCTTAAAGTCAATTTAGTATTCAAGGTCGTCTCTAGCGTTCAATTCCACACTCTCCGTTGTTTCTAGTTGTACTGAATTTCAGAATTAGAAATATTGCATTCGTATATTTAATTTCCTCAATAATAGTTTTAGAACTTCTTTATTCTAAGTATATATATATATATATATATATATATATATATATGATGTTAGTTTTGAAAAGATTAATAATTAATTGGTATTTTTGATGATTCAATATATATCTTTAGACATTGTGTTTATTACAGTAGCTTAACTTTGCTGCATTTAGAAACACAGTTAATCAGCACAATGGACATCGATATGCAAAGCTTTCTTCTTCCATTCATCAAACCAGAGCTTTCCACAGTACCAATCGAAGATCAGAACGACAAGTGGGAGTTATGTAGAAGGCATAGCGCGGAGAGCGATGTTTCAAGTGGCTATCACAGTCAGCAGTCCAGTCCAGAGGCATTGTCAGGAGATACTTTTACATTGTTCGATGAGCGCTCAAATGAATATAGTTCGGATCTCTGCATGTTCGATGGAATTTGCGAAAATGATCAAAGTCTTATAAATTCAGATGCACTTTTCAACTCATTCTCCTTAGATAATGTGCTTAGCAATACGTCATCTGACGACATTGATTCCCCGAGCACTGATGACCTTCCTCCTAGATTATCGATATTCAACGAGGATCACATTCACAATCTATCTTTAAAATCATATAATTTTCCAGCAAATACCAATAAACCTCAATTCAAAGTTAAGGATGTCATGTTGGGTGTTGAAGAACATAGTCCTTTATCACGATCGTTCAGCTGTGATAGTTTCTTGCAAAGCGAGAATTTGTCTATCAATGTATTTAACGAAACAAAATTTGACATGGAAAAAGATAGATCCACATGTGAAAAACTGCAGTTTGCGTCACAACCCATCGCCAAGCAGGAAATCATTAGTTCATGTAGAGTTAAATCCAACACTGTTAAAAGTGAGCGTTTGTCCCCCAAAGCTTTGGTTCCAACAATTAAAACGGAATTATCAGATGATTCCGATCTCTACAATCAAATTATCCCTAATGCTGCACGAACAACCTACACACTACCTCTAGAAAAATCTGGGAGCAATTCTTCTGAAGAGGAAGAAACTGGCCCATATCTTGGAAAATCTTTATCTTCGTTGCCTAGATTTTTAGCCAATGCTGCTGCAGCAGCACCTGGCTTCACATATAAACCTAGAAAGTTTCGAGCTAAGTTGGATGAAAGCAGCAAAACGCACAAATGTCCTTACGATGACTGCAATAAAAGATACAGTAAAAGCTCACATCTGAAGGCTCATCTGCGACGTCACACTGGTTTGATTTCATATGTTGTATAAATTGTTTGAATACTGTATGCTGAGAACTGAAATTATTATTTCAAAAGTTGATCCTTCCACTAATTCATGTGGATCTATCATTTTCTATTTTACGAGTTAGATATGATACAACATTTGATATTCGGTAGTTGGCATGTAAAATGTATGATAATCGAAAATGCATATTTTTACAATACAACTTTACCTATATATAGAGAGCTTAGTATTGCTACGTTCTTTTCACATAAGACCCGTTATACTTGAAATTATCTACGAATGGAACATTTAAATTTTTTAATATATAGACCTGACAAATTTTATATCTGCAACCTGAATATTTTATAAAAATCTGCGAAGACTGAGACTGAAAAAAAATGATTTGCAAGTGTCCCTACAAGATGCTTATGTAGTGTGAATTCCATGCTGAATTTGTGATCTTCAACTAGTATGGTGTCGGTAACAATAAGGGGATATCGCCTGTTTGTGGCTAGTTTTGATGTATATCTGTTAAAAAACAATGGTGAGGTGCCGATATGGTTGTGATAAATAAAATTTCGTGTGAAATGGAATAATTTATATATTATGTAAACATTAACTGGTGCGGAGAGAACCGTTATAATTGTATCAATCGATCTATGCGAACTCTTAGTTTTCGAGAGAATCGTAAAAACTGCTTTACAAACAAAATTTTAGTGATTCTGATACCGCGAGAATTAGAAAATGTGGTGTGTTTTTATTAAGTTTGATAGTCAATGAGGCCTGCAACTTTATTACTAGTATAATAGAGACAAATGCCAATTACACCATCATTAATTTGATAATTGAATGCCACAGTATCTTCTTAATGACTTAACTGCGCAATCGATTGCCAACTATCAAAACAGTCTTTTGTTATTGCATTGCCGTCATTGCATCACATTTTTACCTTTCAGAGGGCAACATTCATGAAGAACTTTTGTTTACATTTAAATCAGTTTGATAAATGATAAAGCTTTGATATCAATACTTGCTAATTCATAAAAATTCTCATTGAACATACGTATCTTACTTAGGATTTTTTTCATTTACTATATAAATGCAGTTAGTCCATCGAGTACCATTTTATGTAAATCAGTTGCAAGTTGCAATACCCAGTCGTTATATGCCATAGCTATTTGAACCAGGTGGGTAGAATTTTTTGTTTTAGTATAAAAAAGGTTTTCAACTTATTTATGGCGCACTATCGTTCTCACAATATGAACACTGCGCATCACGTAAATCACCTACGACCACAACCCAACAAAATTTAAATGGGTCTTTGGTTCTAAGTATATTTATCTGAAAAGGGTGCTTTGTATAATGCACAATTGATATAAATCATAGAAACAGTATGCAAAAATATAGGTATACAATGGTTTTTTCAGTTTTTATACCTCTGTTTTAAAAGTTTTTTATCAGCATTGCTTAAAACACATTGGCTCGCATTTTAGATCCTCGCGCAGGTCAGGACCCTGCGAGCCAACTAGGGTCTATCTTTATGCCATAGTTTACCAGAACGTCACCCATTAGTCGTTATTTGGTGTGATGTTTCTTATGAATGATTTGCTTTTAAAGTCTTAAACATATGCATTTCTCAATGTTTAGATCATTAAGTGTACTTGAACTTTTGATTTATTATTTTTTGCTTTAATAATATTGAAATTGTATGTAATCGTATTCTAAAGAATTGGGTCTATGATTGTTTGAACTTTTTGTATATATATTTATTTGTTTTATAAATATGATTAATCACAATAATACAGGGCCATGGCTAAGGGAGGGCCAGGGAGGGCATGGCCCTTCCTGTTGGACCACTTGGCCCCCTTCCTCTCGGCATCCTGGATACAAAACTCCATAGGATTAATTATAATATTCTGTAACTATGCTAGAGTGAATATATTTTAGTTAAAATATATAAAATACTAATGCCATTCTATTTAAAAATTCAATGAAAAAGTGCGAAACTATTTCGTATGAGTAAAACTATGATTAATGTATTGAACTTTTCGGGGCTATGGCCCCCCTAACTTACAAATGCGAGCCACGGGCCTGCAATAATATTTTTGTTCTTTCAATCATCTTTGAACATAGACGATCATGTTATAATGTATAAAAATTAGGTCGGAGTTTTGTTTTTAAGTACGCTATGACTAATCCCATAATTAATGTTAGTTTTCGCAAAACTTTAATTTAATCTTGCGTTTAATCACATAAACATTTCTGAGCGCTTTGCCTCATGCGATGTCTACAACACTTCAAAGATCTTCAAATTTCGCTCTTTCTTATCAATCGAAATGATTAATTCGCTATTTTTGTGGATATGACATCATAACGTAGAGAAGTAATTTCGTCTGGATAAATTGAAGGCGAATGCTTTGTCTAATTTCCCACTTCCCAATTACATGCTGATAATTCTACATTCTATTCTGTTTAAACATACCAAATATATTCAATCTAGTTTAATTTATATTTCGAAAATTTACAAAGAAAACTATTTGTAAGATTTTCAACATAGATTTGAATCCACCCTATAGGATTTAATCTCATTTTTTTCAAATTATTTCTGCTAGTGTACATATGAAAGCATTGAAATTGTGCAGTGCTTAATTTTTTGTATTTAAAGATCCTTAATACTAGAACTACGAGCACTCCTTGACAATATATTTACATCAGATGTTTCAAATGCGGAAATTATTGAATAGAAACAAAATTTCTACTAACAGAAAATTCAATGAGATTATTAAAATAATTGGAAGTATATGTACCCGCTAGTGTTTTTGCTGAATCAATAGTCAAGCAAACAAAAGGCTTATACGTCACTTTGACCCAGACTTGTTAACGAGCCGACATTTCAAAGCTCGGCTCGGCTCGGCTCGTTTAAATTTTGTGTAAGTTCGGCCCGGGTCGCCAAATAAAATCTTTGAATTTGGCTCGTTTTAGCTCGATATTTTTTTTAAAATATTGTGCTCAAAGAATTTTTTACATAGCTCTTCCTATTATTTAATAAACATTTCTTAAGTACGATTATA
>CABFPE010000093.1:1286266-1297149 GCA_900660155.1 Hofstenia miamia
TTTAATAAACATTTCTTAAGTACGATTATAGGAAAGGCATACTGAGTGCAAAAAATAAGAAAAATCTCCATAATCAAATTAACAAGCAGAACTATAAACTTGCTTTGCCTAAAATAGGCTCGTTTTGGGCTCGTTGTATATCAAATACTGTGGTCAAGCTCGGCTCGGCTCGGCTCGGCTGCTTTGACCTATTGTCGCGTTTCCAGTGATAACTATTTTGAAAAGCTAAATCTGGAAAACGAATATTTTCAAATTAATCTTTATAGATTTTTTAGTCTGCAATTTTTCGAATTCTCTTTTTTGAAATTTACAGTGAAAACTTATTACATCCAATCACTACCCATTGTCTTTAACAAGAAGCAAGTTCCATTTTAATGGCAATTTCCAATATATAGTGCTGTAATTGATTTGAACAGCATCATAAGTAAAAATCGATAATTTTTTTGTTCTCTTAATTACTTATTTTACATAAATTTGTTAAATTTGATTTGTTAATTGTTGCCACCCTTGTACATACATTTAATGAAAATAGCATTGTCTATTTGCTGTTTGCATGCACAGGAAGTCAATCAGACATTCATATACGAATATGTTTATTTTATCCTGACCCGAAATGATAGAATATCTAATAAAGTAATATTTAAACTAGATATAATAAGACTCGCAACAGCACTGCTGTTAACACCTGCAAGCAAGTGCTGTTTAATTAACAGGTAAAATTAGAGCATGTTAGCACAATATCTATGTTTTTTACTGTCAATCAATGTCTTTCAATTTCTCCAAAATTGGATGCAGAAAAAATTTGTTGAAATCATTTCACAATAGTGTTTTGTGTTGTGCGAACTTATAACTTCTCATTTCTCATTCTTTATCTAGAATAGATGATAACTTTTTCAAAGCATTTACAAAGCACTGGATTTTATAACTTTAGATCATTTGAATGGTGATTCAGGCAGCTGATCTGTTGCCATTATTTCTAATGAAGATTAGGCTTTATTACTGCTTTTATTCATGTTTATATTGTATGTTTCCTAGTTATTTACTGTTTTGTAGTTGTTTTTAATAATTTCTTTCACACTGCTTAAAAACAATGTTATTGACTCCTGTCCATCAAATGTCAGAGCTTAGCGATTAATTTTTTTACCAATCCTATCTATGGAATAAGTAAGAAAATATCAAAGCTGTTAGCAGCAAAAGGGTTGCTGTTTGCTGTTAACAGCGTCTTTAGCTGTTAACAGCAAAACGGCAAACCCTGCATATTAGGCATTAACCCATGCAATACAAAATACGCTAAACTTGTTCATCATTGCATAAACACTGCCTGCAAATTAGAAAGTTTTTATTGAATAGTCTGTTTCTTCGAAATCGAAATTGACTACTAGTTTTCAAAAAATGTCTTTTCTCTGGAGATGTGGATAAATTGATGAATTGCAGTAGACTGAAATCCTTTCTTGTATAACTCAAAGCATTTTCGCCTTTGAAATCCTGAAGCTAGTTTATTACATTAAGAATACCTGTATAAATCACACTTCTAAGATACTTATATGTCTGTCATTTGAATTCTGTTAAATTCATTTGATTTAATTCAGGATAAATCTTTAACTTTAAATTATCACTGCCCTTTTGTGAAGCATGTACTTCGCTGACTATGCAATGTATTGTAGGATTTACTTATTTATGTATACAAATTGGACAAATTACTACAAGCAATAGCCATGTTTAGAAACCATTTCTGAGTGCCACAAGAGGGCATGCACTTTTCCACATTTTCTGACAATTGTTTTCCAAGCGTATTAAGAAGTCTTAAATTTGTGCGATATTGACTCTAGTGGTAGCAGGCACGGTTTTTGGCGGAACGGCCGACCCTTCCCTCTCTTCCAAAATCTATCTAAACATCTAAAGAGTATACAAATGGCTGATGGTTTTTGTGAAAATTGCGAGGAAATACATATTTTAGTTCATAAGAGAAAAACCATTTTCCAAAGATTTCTGCTCTTCCTCGAATAAGAATAAAAAGCGTTTTATAAACCCTTGCTTCCATATGAATAAGTAGATACCTTAAAGATTTTGTGGAGAATCTCATAAATCAATTCAAATTGTGATTAGATATGTTACCTAAATGGTGGCTATTTATTGAATTGGCAATTGATAATTGGATGTTTCCCAATAATTAATAATTTATTGGTAGATTTGTTCCAAATATTTTAATATTCCATTTTCAAGAGTCAATATGCTCTCTTTCAATCCAACTATCTGCGGCTCATAGATGTGAGAAATGTCCCCCTTTTAAGTGCAATAGTTCTTCTGCATAACTTAGGCCATTATTAATAGTAAGAAGGCCTTTCCATGTAGAAGAAATGATTTTAAATCTCATCTTCAAGGACATTTGGTTTGATGAAGCAGGTACCAAGTTCTGCAACGATATAGTGTACAAATATGTCACGATTCTGCATGAACCTTGCACTGAATCCGTCAGCTCTTTGAGTTCGTAACCGCGCCTTCTGATAATTCAGTTTCTCTATGAGTTAAGATTCGAAAAGTGCAGTAGAAGAAACTAGCAGAACTGAAAAGAGACGTGGATTTATTTGATGAAGAATGGTCCAGGCACCTGAGTGAAGCACTTCTTGATAGAAAATGTAATCTTTTAAGTGGTCTCTCAGACTGGCAGTGGCAAATTGGTTCCTAGTGAAAAAATCATCTCCATTCGTCGCCAGGCTATTGCCAGGAAAAGTCTTCACTATCTCTTGTTCTTGAGAAACATCTATAAGTAGCCTTTTATTTTAATCAACTTGATATGTACTTCTTTATTGAAATTTATATTCCCTTATATTTGCAGTGAATACTGATAAATTGAACGTCATGGGGAAGTGTTTTCACGAGACAATTGAATTAGTATCAAAATGTATTTGATGGATGGAAAAAAACACTAATGGCCTAGACCTAATTCATATTCATACATCTATTGGGAGAACGTGTTCCCATGTAATATTGAAAATATGTACTAAAGTCAACCATTACTGATCTAAAACAATTTCACAAAGACGATTAATTTATGATTTAATGTTCCCATATGTTAAAAACCCGAACAATACTGTTTTTCTGACAATTTTCAAATTTCAATTTGGAATATTTAGAAAGATGTGAAAAAGCTTAGATTATATGTGCATTTAAAGAATTTCGTAAAATCTTAGTTATGAATATTTGCAGAGTGGATGTTTATTTCAAATGAGATTTCACCTGTTATCAATCAATCACCCCGCCAATCAATGCCCATGTTCGTCAATTCTTAAGTGTACAGTTGTTAACATGATGTTAATTTCCTTTTAGAATGTCAAATTTTAAAGAAACAAGATCTGTTTCTGACGCCGTCAACATTCCCATAACGCATTTATTTTTAAAAGTTCTCCGCATTTAAGCACCAAAACGAATACTTGTTTCCTCCAAAAACTTGCTGATTAAATCGTGCTTTTATGCTTCAATAAAAAAGAGCTGTGAATTTTAAAAGTATGACTGGCTTCTTGGTTAACTTTTGTACTTTTTCTTTGATTATTTTGAATCGTTCTATGAGCAATAGCAGACTTTTATTTTGCTGTCTATTTTCTCGACTTGTGTGTTGATTTTGTTCCCCGAATATTCTAGTTTGCTCTTCTACATTTTTATTCCATTTTTGTAGATATCCCAAACTTCATTGGATATAATTTGTATACATTATAACTACATCACTGTCGCACCTGATCTCTAACTTATTTAATATTGAAACTTCTCCCTTTACAGGTATTCTTGGATGAAGGTCATTTACTCACACTAATTGCCTTCTGATTTGATCGTGTTAATAAATATTTAAAATCATGTTTACTGTCCTTTGGCGTTCAATCAAATATTCTGGTATTTTTCCATGTGAATTTTAATGAATTTCTGCGCGCTTTGATCTACCGTCGCACTTGTCTTTTCTACTGTGTTCATTTCAATAATTGATTATTTTCTGCTAAACATTCGCTCGCTCTTTTATTGATAAAATGCTCGATCTCAGTTTTAGTAGCGCTTTATCAGTAGTGGTAGAGAAATATTTTTTACCTCATTAATTTTTATATTCTCAGTTTCATAACTCGTATTTGAAATTCAATTTAAATCATCTAGCAAACAATAACCAGGAAATGGACAAAACAATTCTCATGATTATCAATTTCGCAAACGCTCTCATAAAAACTTCGGGAGGCTTGATTTAGTGCAAATTAGAAATTTTAAAATCAACCTTTTTATTACATTTTTGAATATTTTTACTAATACAATTCACAAAACTCCTTTCGTTTTAGCATCTCACACTCACTTTATTGCTAATAACAATTTTTTGCAAGTATTTATAAAACATTTTCAAACACTGTTCCCAAAAAGAAGGACTGAGCTAACTAGTGGCATGTGGACATCTTTTGTTCCTAGTGTTATTACAATATGGCTTAGGCTTAAATTTTAGCATATCAAGCCTTCAATGGTTAGATATGCTAGACAGAGTTTAAGGAATGAGAGAACTTCCCAAAACATTTTTCTCGATGTTTATTCAAAAGTCGATTCTTTATATAATAAATTAATTAAATTTTGATTTGCATTATGAAGTTACAATCAAAAAAATAATAGTATGTCAATCACAGTTATACTACTAAATTTACGAAAGTTTAACCGCAATTTTCTAAAAAACATGAAAAATTTTCTATAGGTCCCTTTATACATTCTATAGGCCCTCCCACATATATATATATATATATACTTCGATAACCTCATTAACACTAGAAACGCGACAATATATCAAAATGACCATTATAAGAGTGTTTTCTTTGGTTCATTATTCATTCTGCAGGTACATATACTTCTAAATATGTTGCTATTTGTAGAAATTTTGTTTCTGTTTCACAATTTTCGCATTTGAAACCCTAGACGTAAATTTATTCACAAATAGAAATCGCGGTTCTAGTCTTAATTCTCGGCTATAACTTCGATTTATTTGCTAAGATAGTAAAATTTGTCAAATGAATTTACATCCATGTGTGTTGTTAAAAGGAAGTATTTTTATTTACTTGTTTATTCTTGTTAATCTCTTTAACAAGCAATGGGAAATCACATAAACGATTTTTTCTTAAAATGTAAACATTGAAGAATTCAATTGACTTTTCAGTTTAATTTTAAAACTGAATTAAGAAATATTCAAACATTTATATATATATATATATATATATGTTTTTTCTATAAATGTTTAAATGAGAATTTCGCTCCGATATATGTGTGTGGAATTATCTCCTGATTCAGCAGACAAATTTATTCTACGCAAATCGACTTATTTACGACAACGTGTGTTTGTAAACATAATGTAAGACAGTTTTGATAAGAATTTGTTAATTACGGTGTTATTCATTGATTTTCAAACCTTTGATAAAGATCCTCGGTGTATTACCGAAACTTTATGTTCTCGATATTGGTGGTAATCTTCTTAAATTTATTGTTGTTTTCAATATTGATTACAATCTTTCATTTGTAAGACAAAATTACTCCTTGATTGTGTTGAATGGTAATCACCATTTTTCTAAGGTGCGCATGATTTCTTCGTGCTCGTCACATCGCTAATTATCTCGGGTGGTAAGACATGCGATTCATTCAAAATGTGACAGATCACTTTTGAACCAATCACTAGTCTAACCGTGGCCTAAGCGGTTAAAGGGGAAAATCTGTTGATTCCTAAGTTTTTCCCGTACTTATAACAGATTAGCGAATACTAGTTTTATAAATCTTACTTCATTCCAATTGAATTCCACTTCAATGGGCCTACAGCTTTTTCCACTACATCACCTAAAGATATGAGTTCGGATAAGTTAAGGATTTGTTTCCTTAACTTTCATAACGTGATAACATGATAAATGTATTAAATGTTATTGTTGTGGAGTAAACATGCAAATTTTTAGTTTTCTTATGATAAATCAAAAAATATTAAAGTTTCACGGTAGGGTTTCGCTATGAACATATCTAAGATACTATTTTTGCTTGTAGAAGAATTGATGAATTCGTATACTAAACAAGATAACACTATACTTTAATCCACTAAGTTTCGCTAATACTTTTAAACCGGAAAATTTAGAAATCGGCTGTGTGTGGGTCACACCAGGAAGATATAGAAGTCTCCAACTATATTATTAAATTCATAGCCCCATAAATCTAAAATGTCTGTTTACTAGGTTTGAATGATTTCCGTCTTACCTACGTTATATGTGTATATGAAATTAATTAAATTCAATTATCATTTATGCAAATCTAAGCACTCATGGCTACAATCCTTTGAGAAACCGCGGTGTCCCCTCTGGTGCAATGTTTATTATCTTAACAAATTTACTAACTGGCCGTATTATTGCGTTAGATTTTCTTATATTTTGAATATTCCGTGATCACTATGAATGTTTATGAAATTTATTGGAATAAATACTTCTGACGATTTTGTAGTCGCTATTTACTCCACGCTATCACTTTTCATTCCTTAAGCAATCGTGTGCTCCTACAAATTTATAATAGAAGATATCTAAGCTATTCATTCTTTTCGCCTGATTGCCTTTTCAAATAATACTGTTTCACTTATTTAAAGAAATCACATTTTCTTCTTCTTTAAGTAATTTTTATTAGTGAAGTAACAATTTTTAGACTATTATAACTTTTGTTGTTATTGTTTTCAACTATTGGTATGAGAAAACCCTCTTGAGAACAGCATCCACAGCATTTTATATAGCGGGTCGGGGTCATTTTTGAAAATATATGTAATGTTTACATATAATGTATTCGTATATTAGTTTATGCTAACAAATATTTCAGAATACTGTAGCAGTGTTTCCGTACAACATGATAAGTCAATGGTTTTCCATGTTAACCCCAAACAACGGATTATGTCTTCAAAATAACATGCCGTTTTGTTCACATTTTCATAAAATTTTTGGCAAGTCTATTAAATTTAGGAATTCTCGGATTTGAACACATCTATGCGTAAGTGTGCTTTTCTGTTATGATGAAAATTTGTCATAAAAATGATTCCTGTGTTTAAATTACATTAAAATATTGAATTTTTATACTACGTGATTGGAAGAAAGAAAATTTACAAAATCACGTCACATTGCTAATTATGTCGGTGGTTAGACGGGCGATTCTACCAAAATAGACCAACCAAGTCCGTCCGTGCGGACCGTCTGAAAAGTTAGAAGTGCTTGTCGTAGGAAACAATTCTCTATCCAGTGGTACTTTGAGATTTGACGTATCTATTATTTAGTGAATAATAATTGTTTGAACTATTTTAATACGAATCTTCACAAATTGTAACAAATTCTTAGGTTGTTTAGGATTAAAAACAATCAATTCAAAGACATGTCACCTACTGTATAAAGGATTATAAAATTAATTCTCCCTTAAATCTCTTATATATATATATATATATATATAATATATGCGGACTATGTAGAAATTTATTAAAAACTTTGATAAAAAAAGATTAATAAACAGAAATTATGAACAGCTTTACAAGTTATAAATAAATAAAATACAATTTCGCAACGCATTTGATTGTTCGGACTATCCCAAGTTGTATTTGTCTGCAAAATCAATTATTAAACAATTGATTGTTTTGACTATTTGGTAAAGTCTACATTTTCATTTCAAAGTTCTTTTTCAAAGGCAGATCAAATGATCGGTGTAAGCACAGCTTCTACGCCCATAGATTTAGACAAATCTATTAATTGGTAAACAAGCTAGTTGCATATATTGCCTTTTCCAGATGAACGAAATAATGAGGACAAGGTTTCTCACAAGATTTAAACATCAGGCACGCTTTTATTAAAACCTGATCGATTGGAAAATGAGTGCATATTATATTTTATTATTAAAGGCTGTCGGATTTCGTCCACTGAATTTAGTCAGGATCTAAATTTAGATCATTTCATATGTTTTTGCTTGAGGTATGCTGACGTCTGTATACTAAATATACTTTAGTTTTATCAATGTTTCTGACCACTCTCACTGGTATGTTAAATAATATTGTTGGTAGGTTACACTTTGTACAGTTCAATAACCGCTAACAATATTTGATCAAATCGCGTTAAGTCATAATTGCACGCATCATCGTTCAATAGTTTAATTTATTGAATGAAGTTAAGGCAGAATAAATAATCCATTTGTAGAAACTTCAATTGAATTTCAGCAACTGCTGCACAGTTTTCGCGCTGAACACATGTTGCAATCGAAATGAATATACTATAAACGTTTATTTTTAATGCGATATTTACGATTTAGATTGTACTTAGTGAAATACAGAAACGATCCCGTTTTTCAATATCACATAGAGATATGCATTATTGATAAACTAAAACTTATTATTTAGTATGTAATCATAAAATTATTGCGCTGATTAAATCGTTAAATGTTAACAATAATTTAGTCTGGGCATCAGTACATGATAATCAAAACAGATTAATCAGTTTAATCGTTAAAGGCAGGATACAACAAGGTGACCTGATGCAAAATAAGAATAAAATTGCTACTGCGTGCCCGCACAGGCCCTGAATGGTTTATTCGCAATTGACAGAAAACAAATATGTTCGATTGGTTTTTGCAAAATCGGATTTTCAGTATTTTACCCTTAAACTGCCTGGGGACATTTTGAAAGTTTTTTAAACGATTATAACTCAAAAATTATTAACGCTATTCTCAATCTGAAAGCACCATGTGATAGACCTCGAACTCAATGGGCTTGGGATATCTTTAGACATATCAAGAAACACTGTTTGGGGCTTACATGGCCTCTAAACTTTCTAAATACATTAACATTAGGTATTAGAAAATTTAATTTGAAAAAAGTTGTTAACTATAGCCACAACAATACTCTTTAGCTGAGGTTTTCAGCATTGCATTAAAATCTGTTTCCCAATATACCTGCCCATATCTGACGATTTTCAAATTTGGTAATAGACATGGAGAAAATTCCATGTGAATGTGAAAAACCGGTTTGTCCTTTATAATGTTACTATACTTCAAGCACAGGAATAATTTTATGGCAAACTTTCAAAATAACATGGAAGTACTCTAACCCATAGATGTGTTCAAATCCCAGGATTCCTAATCGGTTCGGAGAAAATTGTTTGAGAATGTGCACGAAACGGTTGGTAACTTTAACGTCACAATATGATGTTTGGGATCAATTTGACATTAAGAGTTTTTCATTAACCATAAATGATTTAAAAACTTTGCAATTTGCTGTATTATTTTAGTTTTCATTAATTGTTTACAAGTTAGAAATCTAGTGATTACATTACAATATATATGTTAGCTTAATATAGTCGGAAATAGTATATACTATGTAATCTAGATATTGTAAAATTTTTTACCAGATTGGTATTTTACCAGGTTAAATCAGGTTAAAATCAGGACATGCTATATATGTTTACAGGTTAAAACAGGACAGGTTATTCGTTATTTACCTAACAACTCCCACCTCTCTCGAATGTGCACAAATCACTAAGTAGTTAAATCAGAGTGTAAATATTAAGAACGCTGTGTTACTTATAATGTTGAAAAGAGATCTTTTTCTTTACTTTATAAAAACTTTATGATTTAACGACTGCTCTACTATTAATAAAGTAATCTTTAATAGTGTAGTGCTATTATGCGGCGTTGTTAAGAACATATCTGTTAAAGAGGCGAATTCTGATACTTTAATAAATCAAAAATGACGAGTTTACATTATAATGTTTCACAGTTTATCAAATGTAAACAGAATATAATATTTGTACACAAATTATAAATTATCACAGTAAATTTCCATATTCAATTGAAAAGCTAACTCTAACACTCGTAAACACTTTCGAAAATTATGGTAGAAGTCTATATTGAGATGCAAAAATTATATGGAACGGCATTGAAAGGTACATAGGTATTAGAAATTAGCTCTGAAATGTGTTAAATGAGCGGGTTACGGGCCTAATTTAAACAATATAGTATTGAAGCAGTGCAGTCAGACTGTGTATAAGAATGTTCTAGACATCTGCAATAACACCCGATACATTTGAAATTATATATATATATATATATATATATGAAAATGAGAGATTCTTTTGACTAAATATGTTTGAATTTGGAATATAAAATCTTATTATCGACGCGTTTCGATCGACATTCAAATATGTCATTTTCAAGTTAATATATATATGGATGTATATACACAACTCTCATGTAATGTAAAGTCGTTCCTTCAACTATAAGTACATATAATAAGGTCAGTTCCACTAAAGTTTTAATCAACCAAGGAGTTTTTGGAAATATAATTTTCAGTTAAGTTTGCACTGGGCTTAAGTTCAAAATTTCTTGCAGAAGCAATAAACTTAAAGGACAGTGGACTATTGTACAAAGGATGATTAATCACTCTTTCTATCGACATTCTCTATAATTTCAAAACTTAAATGTAAGTCAGACCAGGTCTCTAAAATGGTCATGATATCTTCGCCAAACACCAAGTTCAACTAATATATTTTGACACAGCCCAACCCAAATTCTTTTGAGTTTTTAGTGTAGTTGACCTACACCAAGTTGTGTCAAAATTGACCCAAATATGACCCAACTATAGTTTCACTTTTCTTTAGAGGTTTTGCCTCATGACAATTCTGTATCGATATTTTGAGAAGGAAACGCATATAAAATCTATGGAAAAACAGAAATATATAAATAGTACTAAGATGTAAGTGTTTTATACTGAAATCTGAAAATTTAAACACAAACAATATATAATTCTCCTGCAAACATGTCTTTCAATCTTTCAATCTTGATCAACGTCATTTTAAAATATTGACCCAACCAAACCCATTTATACATGATTT